>ML780898.1:567135-603564 GCA_009831015.1 Picea engelmannii | reverse complement strand
AAATAAGGGGATAAGATATTAAATAAAGGGATAAGGAAATTAATGAAGGGGAGGAGAGTCAATGAAGGGGGAATATGACGGGGAAGAATCTTACGGGGGAGCAGGAATTCTTTTGGAGGGAGGAAGCATTTTGAGGAGGGAGGAAGCATTTTGAAGAGGAGGGTATATTTCTATGGGAGATTTTTCTGTGGGGATCGTTGGTATGAGGAGTTTGGTTTTGGGGGGCTTTGGTGAATCAGAAGCAGGGGGCACCGGTTTGCTGGGTGGTTTGGGCACGGGGGCTAGGATATCCTTACGGTATCCTAGAGCTAGGGAGTCGGATAGGCTGCTCCTAGCTGCCAGGGAGGAAAACTCGGTTTTGAGCAGTGTTTGACATAGTTTCAACTTCAGCAAAGGACATCCAGGTCAACGGGGGAATTAGTATCAGGAAGAGGTAATTTATGTTATTCTGTTAAGTAATTATTATTCTGTGATGAAATTGTTGTTCTTTAATTAATTTAACATGCTTATATGTTGAATGAAAGAAATTATTGAGTCTTTCCGTGTAGAAGTAATCTTATCGTTTTCAATTTATGAATTTTAATAGACTGAAATTAATTTGGTCTCTACACATGGTATCAGAGCTTCAGTTTGAAGCACTGGAGCCTTAAGGGCCTACCCACCTACCTGCATGTGAGAAGGACAGTTCAGGAATGGAATTGTTCCAACCCTGAAATAAAAAAAAAATAAAAAATGAAGCGATATAATATCAATTTTGCCTAGGCTTTTCTAAACAGATAACTATATATATATATATATATATATATATATATAAGTATGTTAATGGTATAGAGAAACTAGAGTTAAAAAAATATATATAATATAAAAACCATAGCTAAAAATAATAAGAAGAAGAAGAAAATATATTACATATTTAACTGGCAAAAAAAAAAAGGCGCGACTACCAAGCCCAATACCTTTCCACATGCGTCATCCTAACAACACTGCATCTTGTATCATCTCCTGGTAAAAGTTTGTAGAAATTTAGCATTTGAAAACTTCTGGAGATAAAAACATAGCCTGCTTCTTTCTGTCTGATTCTTTCTGTTGTTACATTGACTCCAGACAAACAATCTTCGCTTAGTAAATATACCAGCAAGATAACTTGGCTCAAATTATGAATTGATATCCATGTTCTTAGTTCTGTCAGAATAGCATAAACCCACCAAAACCCCCCACTAAATGAATAACCTGATCCCACCTATCTATCTATTCCTTTCGATGCGAGCTAACCAGTAGTGACTCAATAAATAGAAGTGAGGGAGGCCCACATTCATTGAGTCCCCTTCACATTCTGGCAGCTATGAGGCATCGTTGTTTACATTGGTTTGCATGGGAGCGCACAAAGGTGGCTCCTCGGGATTTATCTCCTTGGTTAACAGAGTCGGGTTTCAAGGCCTTCTAAAAGGATTGGGATTTGGGTTCCGGCCTCCGGCCATGGGATTTTTGTTTCCTTGTTGTTGGAAGGAAATTTTCCCATTACCTCCATTCCCATTTCCCCATTTTATAAACCTTTTAACAACACCAACAAACTTATCAACCATGTACCCCATCTCTCCCTCCGTCACAGATAACTGGCACAAGGCGATCTTGAAATTTCCGCCATTGGGAGTTGATGGAAGGGGCAAGGCTGGGGGACTCTTGGAATCTTCTAGCTTAGCCATTGCAGTGATATAATTCCAATATGAAATTCTCAGCCGATTGGCCAGAAAATGCTTTGGAGTGGCAGATAAACGGCCAACGACTGATGCTATTGGATACTTTGGAGGTAAAGTAGAGGCCACAACTCACAGGGAATAAGAGAGGAGTGGTGTCATCCTCTTACTACCATATCCAATTGAGATCCAGTTTTATAGCAGGTAACTCTGGATTGCTTCCCTCCCAATGACCAAATACATATTTCCTACAGCAACCTCGTGGGCATGAAGGCTGACTCCTTCCATAAGGCATTTAACCTACCTGTGAGCTGCCAAACAAGGTCAGAACTCTAAACCTAAACTATGGGTTTCTCATCTCATTGCTCTAGCCTCTGTTATGTTTTATTCCTGAATTTAACAATACCAAGTAGTAATTTCCTGTCGATCACAGTTAGAACAAACACAAAAAAAATTTCTCAACTTTGAGCTCATCTCATGATGTTTTTATTTATTTATTTGAAGTTCTTATGATACATGTTCCAAGGGGGCACAAAGCAGACTTCATTCAGCTTAGGTGCCATGTCTCGGGTTATCTATTTTACCCAATTCTATGGGACTTGAACCTGGCCTCATCTGCCATGTTAATGGGTATACTAGAAAAAGTAAAGAACTCTGGTGAATGGCTTAATGCTCCGTCAACATGACTGAAATTTTAATATGGGCCACTAAAATCCATTGAGAAGATCGAATAGGCAAACTGCATGATAGGAATAAAGCAGAAGATGGGAACTACCTAATTCCTGAACACTAAAATCCTTCGAGAAGGTCGAATAGGCAAATTGTGCGATAAGAAAAAAGTAGAAGATAGGTACCGCCTAGTTCTTTCTACTACATTAGTGCTTCAAATCTATGTTACTATAAATGAGAAACTAAAATAGAACGAGAAATAGGGATAGAGGGCTTTGGGAGATAAGAAATAGGAATCTCCTCTCCCTCCATTCCACGTATAGCATGCATATAAAATCAATTAGTACTAAATTAATCTAGTGTCAAGATGGGAACGGGAATTAGAAACACATCTCCTGGTCAGATTTTCGGTAACATAGCTTCAATTAAAATAAAAATTACGATAGTTCTTTCCAAACAATCCAACACATGCGCAGCGCAAACAATGACCCTTCTCATATATATATATATATATATATATATATATATACGCAAGGTGCCAAGAGACGAATCGAAAAGAGTCCACAGGTGGACTATATGTGCGCTAAGCCATGGAAGAGGTTCCGAGAAACAACATGAAGTTCTGCCAAAAAATGGCGTACCACTACAAATGAAGGATAGAAACTAGATGGCATGATTAAAGCAGCTGCAAACCGGATTAATAATCTAAAAGTAGGTACAAGTTAGATTATGTTATTTTTCATAGAAAAAAAAAAAGTTTCCAACAACAGTTTTTATGGGATGTACCGATGAAATCTGTTGACAGTTTTCCATTATAATAGCAGCCTGTGGGATTGTAGTTATCGTTTCCTGCATCCACGACCGAATCCCAAAAAGAATAGAGTAGGCACTTTGTGGGTAATGTGTTTTTCTCCTCCATTGGCCTCAGTCGTCCCACCAATATACATAGAAGAGAAAACTCAAAAAAATAAACATAAAAAAAAACCTAATGCATGCAAAGCTCCGACCAACCAAACAAAACTATTTTTACAGCACGGGTTAACACAAAGACAACGCCCAAACGCCCAAGCTGTTGAGGAGGAGGAGCCATGCACTGCACAAAGGACACAAAACAATTTTTTTTTTATTAATAAACAAAATAAACCAAAAAAAAAAAACCTTGGAACACACACAATACAAGCCATCACCTGACAAACGAGGAAGGAGACCAAGGAAGAATTGATTGCATACCAGTTCAACGAGAGAACCACCAAAAAGAAAACATATAGAGGGAACGGCCATCGCGGCCAACCACATAGCCAAAAGAAAATGAAGGGAAATGTAGAGTTAGGGTTTAGAAAGGAAGGTGCTGGAGAAAGCAAGGCGGGGACGTGGAATCCATGCGTGCCCGCACTTGTTTTTAAATTATTTTGATTTTCGTCTATTATTTATTAAAAAAAAAAAAACTTTTTATAAATTGTGTGTGTGTTCGTTTAAATTTTATTTTAGTGTAAAGTTAATTTAGGTTAATTTAGTTCAAATTAATTTAAAGTTAATTTAGGTTAATTTAATTAAATTAATTTAAATTTAATTAAGTCAATTAAAAGTTAATTATCTTTAAAAAAATTAAAACATTAATTAAATTATTTGTGTATTTAGTGTAAAGTTAAACTACATTAAAAGTTAATTAAAATGTTAGAGGGTCCATGGGTTTTGAACCCAAGACCACCCACCAAGCGAAGTGCCTTAAGAAGAGCACTAACGCCAACACGCCCTCATGAGTCTTTACAAATAAATTATTGTACTTAAATAGATTAATGGTAATAGAGTGTATCCCGAAGTATAAACTTTGATTATCCAAGCGTCAGGCTCACAAGACCTTACACACCACTCATCAATCCAATCGTCGAGACCTTTCATTCCATTCCACCAGTCAAAGCCAAGCACTAAGCTCCAATGCTTGAAAGCCACTCTACAATCCTTAAAGACTCGCACCTGCAGCCACCGAGACACACAATTCAACGCATATGTACAATGCGCCAAGGAGAGCCCACGAGTCAAGCATCGAAGGATATTTAGTTGTAAGAGAAAAGTTTAAAGGACTTAGACTAGGACAAGCGGGAAGGAGGCAACATACACACTAGGAAAGTAAGCTAGAGGAATTGGCGAGTATGGCGCAAGGCTAGCATAGCTACAGGGCAAGGGAACCAATAGTTTTCTTAGGTGAAGAAATCAAGCTTACATGCTTTAGCCCTAACCTAGCCAATCCCCGAAAGAGAGTAATGTTTGTTTACAGACAAGTAAAGAAAAACTTACGCCTAACCCTGTTTCTAGTTTGAGTAGCGCCAATTTGAAACGTCCTTGAACTCACCCTGACAACTTTGGTTGATGCAGGTTAAATCATACAGGATGGTTAGGACTCAAGGGAATCGAAGAAGAGGAGTGTCGTCGCAGGTGCCGCCAACACCGCTAGTGCCACTGCCACCATCGCCCGAACTAGCTCTCATACTACGCTCGTTGGAGGCCATAAATGAGACTTTAAAGGGGCGACAACCAACAGGGACCAAAGTGGAACCCCCACCGTCTAGAATGGGTAATCCAGAAGCGTCAAGAGATTAAGGGGGAGGACCTCCACCCGAAGACATCACTCGAGAACTGCAGAAGATCAAACTTCTAGAGTTTGTCGAGGGTCACGCCAGTGAACGCGCGAAAGCGTGGTTGGAAGGCATGACAAGGTGTTTTGCCTTAAGGGACTATGCATCCAACTCAAAGACAAAGATAGAAATTTTTCAGTTAAGAGACAGTGCCTTGAACTGGTGGGGTAACCTAGAAAGACAAATGAATCTTACCCCGAACACAGTATCTTGGGAACTTTTCGAGGAGAGGTTCAAAAGGAAATATCTGCTAGCATACTATGAGGAACAACAGGTAGGGGCATTTCATGCCTTAGTACAGGGAAACAGAACTATAGAAGAGTATGAGATAAGATTTATGGAATTGGTCAAATATGTTTCGTATATGGATAATGACCAACGATAGGAAGAGCACTTCATCTATGGATTGAACCCTAAGATAAGAGCTATGGTGTGGATGTGGAAACCGTATTCGGTAGCAGAAGTTGTGGAAAATACGCATTATGTGGAGGAACACATGAAATTAACCGGGGGTACAAGACCGACATTTCCTCATCGCCCTGGATTTGTAGGGAAGGCCCTGAGGACATTTCCCAGGGGAGGGAGCTCAAGGCCACCTCCATATGGTAACAGAGTTGCGCCAAGGATACTAGACGCAGGGATTTGAATGGAAGCGAGTGCAGCATCTCGTTCATCACCAACGATGCAAACAGGTCCACGACCATCTCAGGGAACAACTAGTAGGGGCAGGGGTTCCAGGGGAAGGAACTCATTTCATAGATAGTCACATAACAGTGTGCAAGTTCAATCTTGCGTTACCTGTTGGGGGTGCGGAGGACCCCATTACCAGTGTGACTACCCATAGTTACAATCAAGATTCACGCATAGAGAAGGAAAGGCCACGATGGGAAGACCAAGCAGCAGCCACCATATCTATGCAGCATTTAATAATCGCCAAGCCGAACATCAATCCACGGTGGTGCAGTCATCAGGTACACTAAATCGTATCAATGTTAAGATTTTATTTGATTCTGGTGGGACATATAGTTTCATTTCCCCTTCTGCATTAGAAAAGAGTGGGTTGGCAGCCTACGAGCATGATGAATTTAAACAAATCGAGATGGCTTCGGGGGAAAAACAAGCGGTAGGACCTAGTGTTGATAATTGTATGGTAGACCTGGCAGTGTGTACTACCAGGTTGAAGGTATACATCACCGCTCTCAGGGAATATGACCTAATCATTGGAATGGATTGGTTAGTATCTCATCGAGCCTTGGTAGATTGTTTCGCAAAGAGGGTTCTATGTGTAGACGATGAAGGAAGGCTAGTAGAGATCCAAGGTGTATGGAGAAAAGTGTCATTATGCTTTATCTCAACTATGAAGGTTAAATGATGCTTGAGGCAAATACATCGACTATATGTAGTGGAAGTAGTGAATGAAAGGAAGGGACCCTCATTGGATCAGTACCCAGTATTGTTAGAATTTAAGGATGTTTTTTTGAACGAGTTATCAGGGTTACCTATTGAGAGGGAGCTTGATTTTACTATTGAGCTAAAACCTGGTGCAGAACCAATTTCCAAAACTCCGTATCAGATGACAACGCTGGAACTTTGTGAATTGCAAATGTAGTTGAAAGAGTTATTAGACTTAGGGCTAATAAGGCCCAGTGTCTCACCTTGGGGTGCACTAGTAATTTTTGTAAATAAGAAGGATAGATCCTTACGACTGTGTATAGAATACAGGGACCTAAACCATGCTACAGTGAAAAATATGTACCCGGTGCCATGAATAGATGACCTCTCTGCTCAAATGAAAGGAGCAGTGGTATTCTCAAAGATTGATTCACGTTCAGGGTATCATCAGTTAAGGATTATGGAAGGTGACATCCCAAAAATTGCCTTTCGAACTCAGTTTGGACATTACGAGTTTTTCGTCGTACCTTTCATATTGACCAATGCACCAGCAGTATTCATGAGCCTCATGAATGGCATATTCCATAAGTACTTAGACTGTTTTGTACAAGTCTTTCTAGATGACATCCTCATCTATTCCAAGAATGAAAGAGAAGATGAGGAACACTTATGAGTAGTGTTATCCTGCCTTAGAGAGAACAAATTGTATGGGAAGTTGTCGAAGTGTTCCTTCTTTCAGAAAGAGATCCACTATTTAGGTCATATCATTTCCAGTGAAGGAATCTTTGTAGACCCAGAAAAGGTAAATGCCATTATGGAGTGCCCAGTGCCAAAAAATGCCCATGAGGTGAGAAGCTTCATGGGGCTAGAAGGTTATTATCAGAGATTTGTGGAGGGATTCTCCAAAATAGTGAAACCCATCACCACTTTGCAATGCAAGGGGGTCAAGTATGAATGGACTGAAGAATGTGATAGTGCATTCATTGAGCTTAAGAGATTACTAACAAGTGTGCCAATTCTACGAGTGTTGGATATGGAAAAGGAATTCACTGTCTACACGGATGCCTCGAAGCAAGGGTTGGGGGTCATGCTAATGTAGGATGGAGGACTCATAGCTTACGCATCAAGAAAGTTGAAGAAACACGAAGATCTATACGTGACTCATGATTTAGAGTTGGCAGTTGTAATGCTAGCTCTGAAACTTTGGAGGCACTATCTTGTTGGGCGAAACTTTGAGCTTAAAACGGACCATCAAATTTTAAAACATCTCTTCACTCAAAGAGATATGAATGCCAGGAAAATGAGATGGAGTGAGTTTATGAGTGAGTATGATTTTGGTATTTTGTACATCAAGGGAAAGGAAAATGTGGTCGCAGATGCCTTGAGTAGGATACCACGTATCTTCTCCTTGATACCCTTAAAAGTCAATTTGAGGGAACATGTGTTGACACAACTCCAAGGAGATAGTTGGTATTTAAAGGTTACTTCAAACCTCGAGAGTGGGAGGCAATTAGATCCAAAGTATGAAGGATATATTCTGGAAGTAGACAGACTGTTAAGATATCGGGGAAGGATGTACATCCCTAAAAATCGGAATATTTGAAGCATCATACTAAAGGAAGCCCATAGAGCACTTTATTGTGCGCATCCGAATGTGAAGAAGATGTATGCAGACATGAGGAAGCTCTTATTTTGGGTAGGCATGAAGCGCGATGTAGTCCATTTCGTTGCCAAGTGCCTAGAGTGTCAACAAGTGAAAGCCGACCACCATCACCCAGTAGGCCTCCTACAACCACATGATGTTCCTATGTCCAAATGGGAAGTCATCTCTATGGATTTTGTTGTGGGGTTTCCACTCACATCTCATAGACACAATGCCATTCTTGTGATAGTGGATGAGTTAACCAAGAGTGCTCATTTTATTCCGGTTAGAGACACTTATGATATCACTGACGTGGCACGTGTGTTTGTAAGCGAGGTTATCCATTTGCACGGGATACCTAAGAAGATCATTTCAGATAGGGACTCCCGATTCACTTCTAGGTTTTGGACAAGTCTGCAGTCAGCGTTGGGGACCCAATTGAACTTAAGCATAGCTTATCATCCTGAAACAGATGGGAAAACTGAGAGAGTAAATCAAGTTATGGAATACATGCTTAGGATGTATGTCATGGATAATCAAACCCAGTGAGAGAAGTAACTACCTTTGGTAGAGTTTGCCTACAATAACAGTTTTCGTAGCTCCATCAGAATGCCACCCTACGAAGTTCTGTATGGAAGGCCATGCAGAATGTTGTTGAGTTGGGATAGACTAGAAGACCGAGTAACAGTTGGTCCAGAATTAATTCAAGAGATGGAGGAATAGGTGATTCAGATTAGAGAGAGACTAAAGGAAGCACAGGATAGGCAGAAAAGTTATGCAGATGCACATAGGACCGACCAAAGTTATGAGGTGGGAGACCATGTTTTCATTCGTATCAGGCCTAATAAGAGTACCATACGGTTTGGGAATGGGATAAAGTTGTCACCTCGATTTATAGGACCATTCAGAATCCAAGATAAAATTGGACCCATTTCCTATCATCTCGTACTGCCACCCCACTTGCATAAAACTCATAATGTATTTCATGTGTCTGTCTTACGTCATTATGTTGTTGATGAATCACATCAACTAAATTGGAAGGAATTGCAGGTATCGGACATGGGAACCCTCACAGTAGAACCGTTACGCATATTGTACTGTAGATTCTAACAACTCAGGAACTGTCTGGTAGACCAAGTTAAGGTCCAATGGGACAAGTATAGTCCAGGATCTGCTACTTGGGAAGATGCAAAGACATTACGATGAGACTATCCCTCACTTTTTTTGACCACCTTGAGAATATGTTTCTCAAAGGTGGGGTGTATCTAACACCACCTTTTGACTTAGATAGCCAAGATTACCTAAGGCCTATATACTTTATTTTCTAGTCAAAGTGAAACTATTAAATGATACACTTAAACTTTAATATGTATGAACCTTTATGAATGTTTAAATGTTATTGATGATGATGTATATAATGCGATCTACTATGTGAATGAAAATTTTACGAATGTTTAAATGTTATTGATGATGATGTATATGATGCGACATATTGTGAGAATGTGAATTTTATGAATGTTTAAATGCTATTAGAATAATGTTGGATATGATGCAATCTATTTTGGTAAATGATAATCTTATGAATGGGTGTCGAAAATGAATTATGGGATATTATAAGATCTATTAGTAACTTGAAAACTTTGATGTTAAGTTGTTGGTACAAGGATACCAAATTGAAATGATGATAGTATGCAATTACAAGATGATAATGCATAGAAATGTATGAGTTTGTGTTACAGACTAATCTGCAGGTTATGGGCTATGAAATAGCCAAGGGATAAGGATGATGAAAGTGGATATCATAACCACTAACCGAGAAACATTATGGTACGAATATTTGTATGTGAAATTATATTGGTTTGGATGCATTTCTATGATATGTGGACCAGTGCAGGATTTTAGGTGATGAGACTGCCCAAAACCAAATAAACGATGACAAAACCCCTAGCAACAAGGTGCCACTGTATATTCCATTGTAGGGTGTGGACTCTAGTTATGATTAGGAGGGGTGGAGGCATTTCCCACCGTGTATCCTTCGAAACCTGAAGTCATGGGAGGATGGTGTTAGCTCACACTCCCCAAGACGTGTGATGATGACTGTCAGTTGCCTACTAGGGAAGCTTGGTCGGGACAGTGACACTTCCTCTTATGGGTTCTATTTGGAGTTAGGTCAATATAGTTGAAGCTCCAAGATAGTCCAGCAAAGGAAGGATAGGAATGGAGATGGAAGTAGGTTAGGGAGGAAGGATGAGTAGAAATAGTTGAGAAAGTATGGAGATTTGTCTTATGGTGGAATTTAATGTTTTCCCCTTCTAAAAAAAAAAAAAGAAAAAGAAAAAAAGAAAAAAGAAACTGTGTATATATGAATATTCATAATTATGTAACTAAACCACAGTTGTCTAAATAAAATTGTTGAACTGGATAATTGTAATTAAAGGATTTCACAAACATTTGATTTGTTATTGTCTTTTATAAAAGACTAGTCTTGTTGATTGGATTGAATGCATATATAAATTACTAAAGGGTGATAGTTATTGATTATTAGTACATGCACGAGACTTGTATGTACTAGCTACACATGCATTTCTTGTACATGTACACTAGTATGTATGAGTTTTCTTGACTTACTTACTAATAATGTCGGTTAATTGTTATGAATGTGTGAACCATGTTTCTTTTCCTTTGTACCATGAGATACCTTAACTTCGGGATGAACTTTCCTGAAGGGTGGGTGTATGTAACGACCCTGCTTAAATAGATGTATAGGGATTATTAATTATAATTAATTTGATAATATGATTGTCCTAATATGTAGTTAAACAATAATTATTTCTTAAATAATATTAACTAATTAATTATTATTAATTATCTGTTCATATATGTCAATGATTAATTATTTATTAATTGACTCATTATTTAATTGAGTAAAGAATTAAAGGGGGGGTTAATAATTTAATGTATTAAAGATTTACGTATACGGGGGCGGGAAGAAACATTAAATAAGGGGATAAGATATTAAATAAGGGTATAAGGAAATTAATGAAGGGGAGGAGAGTCGGTGAAGGGGGAATATGATGGGGAAGAGTCTTACGGGGGAGCAGGAATTCTTTTGGAGGGAGGAAGCATTTTGAGGAGGGAGGAATCATTTTGAGGAGGAGGATATATTTCTGTGGGAGATTTTTCTATGGGGATCATTGGTGTGAGTTCGGTTTTGGGGGGTTTTGGTAAATCAGAAGCAGGGGGCACCAGTTTGCTGGGGGTTTTGGGCACGGGGGCCAGGATATCCTTACGGTATCCTGGAGCTAGGGAGCCAGACAAGCTACTCCTAGCTAGCAGGGAGGAAAACTCAGTTTTGGGTAGTGTTTGACACAATTTCAACTTCAGCAAAGGACATCCAAATCAACGGGGGAATTAGCATCAGGAAGAGGTAATTTATGTTATTATGTTGAGTAATTCTTATTCTGTGATGAAATTGTTGTTCTTCAATTAATTTAACATGCTTATATGTTGAATGAAAGAAATTATTGAGTCTTTCTGTTTAGAAGTAATCTTATCGGTTTCAATTTATGAATTTTAATAGACTAAAATTAATTTGGTCTCTACAAAGGCGAAAGGGAGCAACAGGTGTTGTCACGTGGGTTGAGGCGAGGTGCTAGGCATTGAGTTCCTTGTTGGATGTGTGGAGCGCGCTAACACCCCATTCGGGGGAAATACAACCTCATTTTCATCCTTAAAGGTTTTTTAAATTTGATGCAATTTCATAAGCATCCTTCAAGTGTTTTTAAATTTGATGCGATTTCATAAGCATAAGTCACTTAGCCTAACATCAAAATTTGAACTCTTTGTCTTATGTAGTTAAACACAACTTAATTATCATTTAAAAAGGATTTTATATTTGATTTGTGCTTATTGTTATTAATAGGTAAAATTTTAGGAAAAAAAATTTGGCCCATGAGCTAATTTTCCATGCTTTTTTCCAAAAACAAATTCACCAATTTCCATTTTTTTCTTAAAAAAATTAGCCCATATTCTATAGAATAAAATTAATTTACCTTTAAAATAGCCCAAATTTTATAGAAACTATATTAAATCCTTAGAAATTTGAATATTTTTAGAAAAATATGGCCAAACATTTTATAGTTTGCATATTAAAGACTAGTAAGATTGGTCAATTTTTCTACATTTTAAGATAATTTTCTGCTCTTAAAATCATCCATGTTATTAAGTCTTTTATTTATTTTAAAATCAAACTTTGAAATGTCCATCTTTGTATTTAAATACAACTCAATTCTTATTCTTCCCTAGTTTTTTAACTTAAAATTAAATTTGTGAAATGTTGAACTTTGTATTTTTTTCAAGTTATGAGTGTGAAAATATCAGATTTAGACTTTTTGTCTTCAGATGTATTTGGAGAGCTTGGAGGAGGAAGTTAGTAATTTTGGTTCGTTAGCAATGGTCAGGTAGTAGATCAGATTGGGATTTGGCCAAAGGGTCAATTTAGAATTCAAAGCAAGAGGGTATTTTCATATCTAAACTCCCTCGTTTTGAGGCAAGGAGGGCCAATTTAGAATTCGAAGCAAGAGGGTACTTTCATATCTAAACTCCCTCGTTTTGAGGAAATGAAGCTTAGCAAAAAGAATATTTTTGTGGAGAGATATTTGGGATTCCAATTCTTTCTCTTGGAAGACCTAGTCTTCAGTGGTAGGGAGTTTTCATTGTCTTCCACGAATTAGCCTACATTGATATAAGATTTATTTCATTATCAATAAATGGAATGAATTAGATTATGTTCTTCATGTCAAGTGGATTTGTAACAACCCTCTGTTATGCCTAATAAAAGTCGAAGCACAAAAGGTAATTTTTTTTTTTGCATTAAGAAATTAACATCAACACCGGATCATGGTAGTGCCTAATCACAACATCAAAGATAATCAATTTCATCAGTCCATCAATCCTAATCCACAATTAGACATGGTGCATGAGTAATAATTCGCATAACATATCATACACCATATTAAATCTAAGGCTCAAAAGCATTTATCAATTGTATTTGTGGCGCAAATGGCATTCGCAATATGCAATCATCTGTCATAATAAATTTTCATTTCGTGCAAGAAGACTAACATCTAAAACCATACATTACATTATAATTCAGTGCACGCAAGAAGTCTAATTCCTAAACTATTCATACATCATATTATCGATCTGCATGCAATCATTCTATTCAATTAATCCATCGTTTACACATCAACAATTCAAGACGCAAGAGATATCAATTTTATTTCGCAAGGCGCAAGAGAATACAATTAATAAATCAATCATACTTCAATAATATTAAAGGAGCGATAGTAACCAAATTCTAATCCAATCAGGAAACATCAATATTCAATTGTGCAATAGAAAACTAGTTATTAATCCATCATACATTAACAAATGTAAAAGAAAAAGTAATAATTGTTAATTAAATTAGGGCTTAGACAAAAAGTCAATCAAACCTAATCATCATATAATCAAGCCGTAGTGTATTAAACATCAAATTCCACTTTTATTCTGTGTCACGCGAGAAGTATAATATCGATAATAATCATTCCTTACAATAAATGTTTATTGCACAAACAGTAAATAACTAACACAATCATTATTTAAATTGGATTTCATGGTGAGATATAAATCTAACCACTTTTGTAACCATGTGTAACATTAATCAGTCCATGCAATCAAACATTAACATAATCATTCCTTGTCGGTAATATTCAATGCATAAGAGAATCAAAATATTAACCAATCATGCTTCAACTTTATTCAAGGGTGCAAGCAATACTAAATGCTTAATCAATCATCTGTCAGTCATTTTTCTAAGGGTGCGGGGAATAATCCATCGGTTTTTAAAGGATGCAAGAGAAAAATAATTCCAAATCAACTATCAAGTGCTTCAAGCTTCATAATAAGACAACTCTTCATGTAGCTTGACTATGCATAATGCCATTGACTGGAATCCAATTATGTTATTGTTTAGTCAAAATTATGGATTACATTAAATAATATAAATTCTATAGCTACACATCAACATCCTTATTAAGTTAATTAATATTCTTGAATTGATAAAAACATGTGTTTTCCATGGTCTGACTCTAGGTTACTATATTAAAGGTTTTGGTTTTCTTGGATTCCACGTAGAAGTTACATGCAAACACAAAGTAGAGAGAGAGACAGAGAGCCCTGGGTCTCCAATCATACAGCAAAAGGTAGCAAGGGCGTTGGGTGATTTTCATGGTTATTTTCATTGTATAAGGAAATGAAATTGTTGGAAAATTTAAAAACGAACTGGCTAAGTAAATATACAACAAACACAAAGCATTTAATGGTTAAATTGGTGGTATACAACAATGAATTCACTAGATAATAAAAACAAAATGGATGAGTGAATATACAGCAAACACATAGTATTTAATGGTTAATTTCATTGTATACATAAATGAATTTGCTAGCAAAAAAAAACGAAATGGATGAGTGAATATACAAAAAACACAAAGCATTTAATGGTTATTTTTTCTGTATACATAAATGAATTCGATGGAAAATAAAAACAAAATGGTTGAGTAAATATACAACAAACGCAGTGCCTTTAATGCTTAATTTTGTTGTATACAAAAATGGAATCACTGGTAAATAAAAAAACAAATTGCAGAGAGTAAAAACAACATTAATCGTAGAGAAATAGAACGTTTGGTGAACTGGAAAGTCATCCCCAAAATCGTTGTGTGGAAGCACGAGTTGCAAAGAATAAATCAAAATAATTGCAGAGGCTAAGGAGGGAATAAACACCGAGGAGAGAATTCATTGTTGGGCAGAGAAATGATCCTACACTTATTATCCATGCACAGGAAAGCAGGGCAATTGAATCTAAATATTTAACACTGGAGTGAAATGCAGTCAATTCGTCTCCTGGATGACTACTGAGGCACAAACTAATAAATTAAAAAGATAAAGGAACAAAAGATAAAAACACAATTTTCTTGTATTAAAACAATAAAAATAAAAAAAACGCAGAGAAGAAAGTGCAATCGCAGAGGAAGACTTTGTTGGAGAGTAACCAATTGTGAGTAAGGATGAGAAGAAATTTTAAATCAATTCTACATCAAAGGTTAGCAGTGAAATCATTTTTGGGGCAGAGATAAAATTTATGTGTGAAGGTTCCAAAAAACTCAAATGTAACCACTGAATCAAAGTGTGGGTTTCACCTGGGAGGAAATGAGTTAGATAAGCAAGAATCAATCCAATAAATTACAAGCAAGGGTTTTCCAGGGAGAAAATGAGACAATAATGCAATGATGAAAGAATAAGGCTAGGAAAATTTCTCATGGAAGAATGAATACAAAGATGGGATTACTGCAACGACATGCTTAATTAAATCTCAGTAAAAATATAAAGACTTCAATAAAATTTCCCAGCAATGTGCATGCAATAGAAATTAACTACATTTAAATTGAAATTTCATAAGTACAATCTCATTTTAGGATTACCGTAACCGGAGATGAAGAGTCTGAGGTTGTTATTATGTTCTTGTGCTCTATCCTATCTCCCACTTGTTGACCATGAAGACCTCACCAGTATCTCCCAGCTAATGCTAGGGGTAATCTTCTTCCCCCTGAGCCCCCCGAACCACAAAGGGGCCACACACACAATACCAGAGAATGCTATCTCCCATCCCACCTCGCAAGGTCGAGCTACTACTCATTACTCGATTTGGGTATCCCAACACCCGCAAAAGAAACTCACTCAAGATAAAATTCGACAGCGTAATGTTACGCAAGCGAGATGTGATGATCCATACTCCTCATTCGTCATCCTTTTTATAGAGTTTTATTAGTCATTAGTTTCCCAAAACCCTCATTAGATTCCTTTTTCATTTAATTAATTTCGAAAAACCTCCCCCGTACACATGTCGCCTGATCCCCTAGTTGCACCAAAAAATCAATTTATTAATTAATTAAATTTGTCTATTTCTCTCACCCCCCTAAAAGCATTCCTACAATCGCTCCTCGGTGTCTCATTATTCCCTTACAATTATTAAATTACTTACACCTTACTTAATTCCTACTTGAGTTCCTAAATAGAAAGTTCCAAAGGCTAGATTCCTTACTAAGTTAGACATTCCCTTTTTTCTTTAAGTTTCCCCTTTTCTTTAAGTTTCCCATTTTCCTTAGGTTTCCCCCTTTTCTTTAAGTTTCCCTTTTTCTTAAAGTTTCCCCTTTTATAACTAAGTTCATAATTAGGAGGTTTAGACAAAAAAAAAACAAATACCCCTTTATTAATTAAACCTTTATTAAAATTTCCACTTTAATTATTAATGCTTGAATTTTTTTTACCCCCTTCCTGTTATATGTCTAATTATTATTTTTTTTATTCTAAGGTTCTACTCATACCTAGTTTTTCAATTCACTAGGCTTGGCGACAGTTTTTAATGGAAAAATTAGTTATTAAACTTTACTTATCACATCATTCATTTTAAGGCCGACCAGGTCCTAAGGAGGCATAGTTTTCTAGGCACTAGGTTTATTAACTTACTAGTTAAAATTGTGACATGCCCTTTAGGACGCACTATGTGATCCAAGGGTGCCACTAGCCTCTTTATGTTTTCTTTGCACGATGTGCCTTTCAAGACGCACTACGTGCTCCAAGGGTGACACTCGCCTCTTGACTGAATTTGTAGACGTCAAATCCATGCTGTCAATACTCCGTCAGGTGATCTTGTGGGAGACTAAGGGCCTCTAAGGAATAAAGGACCTTCCTTATTGTGTGCCCCTTAGAATCATCGCGAGCAACTGTCATAGTCTTCCCTCATGGCATCATGGGTCTTCTCGAACTAGGTAATCGTTAACCTACAGTTCAAACCATGTTGGTAGTGCTAGAAGGTTGTGGCAGGGTTGTTGCCACACCTCTCCCTCAATATATATGGTTGTCGTGTGTGACCCCTTTACTCCAAATGTGAGTCTAGTCGACAAGCTATCGTCATCCTAGATCCATCAACGAATCATGTCAGCAATAACAATCAACATCATAATATATAATCATATGTACATATGTCACCTCAATAACATTCAAACCCTAACATTCCACTCCTTGAATCAATTTGGAGTCCATGGAGTTTCATCGATGCCTTGACATCCTCAATGTCTAGAGTCCTGCACACTCAGGAGAACCCAAAAAATAACACGTGTCGATGTAAATACAACAAAAATAACATATGATCAAATCAACAATATCTCATAATCATAATCAAATCAGCCAATCGTATAAAGAAACGGATCACTTCCACACAAGTGTCCTCAAATATTAAGTCTGCTTAGTGTGCATAAGAGCGGGATGTTACATACACCTCTTCTTGTTTTAAACTTCTTCCTGAAGTTTCACAGTATGTAAGTTCCAAATAAAGTGTATCAGAGTATCATATGTCTAGCTATCAAACAAAAATGGAAATTGTTGATGCATATCATATGCGTCCTCCCAGGTCGTCGAGTGCGAACTATAGTTATCCCACTAGACCTTGACCTGATATACTGTTCAACGTCATAGCTATCGAATGCAATGGTCTAGGATGTGGATTGGCTCTGTCGTGAGCGCACCCACGTCTGATACCTACAAGGAACTCATTTCAATACCATGTGTAGGATCACTAACATAATGTCTCAAAACAGATACGTGAAAAACATCATGCATACACCTCAACAAATCAAGCAAGGCTAGTTGATAGGCCACGGACCCCTTCTTTTCCACAATCTCGAAAGGTCCCATGAACCTAGGAGAGAGTTTTTCACCCTTTCCAAACTTGATCGAACTCTTATGCAGTTTCACCCGCAAGAAGACTCGATCACCAACTTCATAACTATGATCGACATGATGCCCATCGACATAAATCTTATGTTGATCTCACGCTTCCTTGATCCTTTGTCTTATTGTTTGTATTTTATCTTCCATTTCTTGGATCGCTTCTAGTCCCACCATGACCCTATCCTCAAGCCGATCTCAACTCAAAGGCATCCGACATGGATGCCCATAAAGAAACTCAAAAGGTGTCATCTTAATGGTGCTTTGATAACTGTAGTTGTATGCAAATTCTACCAGTGGAAAGAACTCTTCTCAACTCTTTTGTTGGTACATAACATACATACGCAACATATCCTCCAAGATTTGGTTCGTTCTTTCAGTCTTCCCATCTGTCTCTGGGTGATACGCGATACTAAAGTTAAGTTGTGTTCCCAAGGCCTCTTGGAAACTTGTCCAAAACCATCCTGTAAAAACTGATCCTCTATCGGATATAATCCTCTTAGGCATGCCATGCAACCTCACAATATCACTGATGAAAACTATAGCTATTTCAGGTGCCTGATACATCGTACGCACAGGAATAAAATGACCACTCTTTGTTAGAGTGTCGACTACAACAAAAATCGATTCATGTGTCATTGTTGTCAGTGGCAGTCCAACAATGAAATCCATCGATATGACCTCCCATTTTTATTTCGGAATAGTGTGCGGCTGTAGTAATCCTGTTGGATGTCTATGTCCAGCTTTCACCTGCTGACATTCTAGACATCTTTCCACGTAGTTGACTATGTCCGCCTTCATTCCTTTCCAGAAGAACAAGGGTTTAAGGTCTGCCCGCATCTTCGTGACTCTAGGATGAGCCACGTATACTTCTCTATGATCCTTGTTTAGGATCAAACTCCTCAACTACTCGATGGGAAGTATGTAAATTCAGGGTTTAAATCTGAATAATCCATCATTGTCCACAGTAAATCCCTCAAATTTTTGTACCATCATTGTGTTTTTTCCAATAAAATCCTTGACCTCTTTGTACCAGTCATCGTTGTGATGTAAAGTTAGAATCTTTTCAAGTAGATTCGTCTAAAGAGGAATCACTGAAAATATGTGTGGTCTCTGACTCAACGCATCAGCCACTATGTTCACTATTCCTTTTATGTAAGTAATCTTGAAATCGTACTCGCTAAGCAATTATGACCAACGTCATTGTCGCACGTTCAAGTCTCTTTGCATAAATATGTGTTGTAGACCATAGTGGTCCATTTTTAGTTCGAATTTTCATCCAATAAGGTAGTGTCTCCAAACTCTCAAGGCATAAACAATGGCTAACAACTCCAAATCATGCATCGCATAGTTCTCCTTGTGTCTTCTCAAATTTCTCGAGATGTAAGCGATCACTCAACTGTCTTGCATCAGGACATAGCCTAAGCCTTCCTTGGATGCATTAGTGTATACCAAGAAGTTCATGTCCATGTTAGGGACCTTTAGTATTGATGTTGTCATCAACAACTCCTTGAGCCTCTGAAATGCCTCCGTGCATTTCTCAGTCCAAACAAACTTCTTTTTCTTCTTCTGCAATTCTGTGATCGGATTTGTTATATTCGAAAAACCCTTGACGACTCGTCGATAGTATCCCGCTAAACCCATGAAGCTATGCACTTCGGGGACATTCTTCGATGTAGTCCATTCCATAATAGCCTCAACCTTTTTTGGATCCATAATGATACCTTCGTCAAAGATGACATGCCCTAAATAGTGAAACTTTGATTCATAAAACGAGCATTTAGACAATTTCCCATACAATTTGTTCTCTCGTAGACACTGTAGTACCATGTGAAAGTGTTCTTCATGCTCCTCCATCATCCGAGATTAAATCAAAATATCATCAATGAATACTTGGATGAACTTGTCCAAGTATTTGCGAAACACCCTATTCATCAAACTCATAAATACCTAGGGGGTGTTCGTCAGTCCAAATGGTAAAACAATAAACTTGTAATGTCCAAAACTTGTCTTAAAGGCGGTCTTAGGGATGTCATTCTCTTTGATCTGTAACTGGTGATACCATTATCTCAAGTCGATCTTTGAAAAAACCATCGCACCCTTCATTTGATCAAACAGATCATCAATCGTTGGCAATAGATATTGATTCTTGATCGTTGCCTTGTTCAATTGACAATAGTCAATGCAGAGTCTCCACGACCCATAATTATTCTATATGAAGATAATAGGTTCACCCCATGGTGACACACTTGGACGTATAAGTCCTAGGTCCAGCAACTCCTTCAGTTGCATTTTCAACTCCTGTAACTCTGGGGTCGACATCCGATAAGGAGTTCTCGCTATCAGTTTAGTTCTCGATTTTAGGTTGATGGTAAAATCCAACTCCCTCTCTAGCGGCATCCCAGGTAACTCCTCAGAGAATATGTTCGCAAACTCTGGCACCACCAAAAAGTTTCCTAGACCTTCTACTATGCCCTTCTCGTTTAATGCAAGGATCACATACAGCTTATACCCATTGCGCATGTTTTTCCATAGCCCCAAGGAAGAGATGAACCTCAGGGACACTCCCTAGTTTCGACCTACAATCATACATCTATGTCCCTCATCATCGACCAAGCTCAACTATTTTGGTTTACAGTTGAGTATCGCCTCATGCGATTCCAACCAGTCCATACTGATCACAACATCATAAGATCCTAAGATTGTGACATACAGGTTGGAGCTTGTGACAAACTCTCCCAAGTTAAGGCTACAGCCCATCACCTTCCCTCCAACCTTTTGTTTAGCTCCCAAATCCATTTCTACAAAGCAAAACTCATCCTGTTCGACTGTCTTTACCTTAATTATTTTTATCATTGCACGAGAGATAAAAATCTCTGTAGCATCTGGATCTATCAAAATACTAAGGGTTTGGTCAGCGACAATACCTGACATCTCAAGCACAGTCGATTGGTTCTCTTCCTAGCAGTTATTCACCACTGCAAGAATCCGATGGGCCTTGCCCAAATCTCCCACGGTAGTGGGTCCGGCTGATCTAGATGCTCTTGTCCTCTACACTTGGCATTCACATTGGTAATGTGGTTCTCCACAAGTCGGGCACTCTTTCTTTCATCTGGTACTCTTGGTACCTTAAGTAGAAGACGTCGGCCCACTAGCCTAGAACCCTAGTCTATTCTGTTGAATAGGCCTAAACTGTTGCTATGGTCGATGTTGTTGTTGTGTTGTGGTCCTCTGTAAGGATTTCGTTGTTGAGGCATTGGTCGTCATGGTGTAGTGTAAGTGGATCCTCTATGATTCCCTTGAAATCCTGGTGAATGTCTACCTAGTGTCTGATGCTGCAACGCACTAGATGACACATGTCCCATTGGTCTCACTGGAGTCCTTCTCTAACCCCCGTTGATAAACTCCTCCTCTATTATGAGGGCCTTCTAGAAAACATCATGCAAGGTTTGAGGCATCAAAATCCTAACCTTTGCATGAATGTTGACATTAAATCCAAACATGAACCTGTTGACCTTAAGTTTCTTAGTATCGAGGTGTGGAGCATACCGAAGCAGCTTCATAAAATGGGCCTCGTACTCGGGCACCGTACGATCACCCTGTCGCAAGGCGTTGAACTCGTTGAGTTGATGCTCAATGAATTCCTCAGATAGATACCTCTCTCGGAACCATTCCTCGAACAGTTCGCATGACATGTCTTCCACGACCATGTTCAATTGAGCCAGGAGCGTCTTCCACCATAGAAGAGCACTCCCCTTCAGTTGAAAAAACGCCATGAGGACCTTCATGTTGGAGGTATATTCGCGAAGTGAAAAGAACATCACCATATTCTCCAACCATTCCTCGGTGGCTGCACCGTCCATAGCACCAAATAACTCAAGAAATTTGACCTTCTCGATTTTGTGGTGAATGTTATCAGTATCGATCGGATCTCACGGTAGACCCTCGGGAGGTGTCAACGTCCTGGCCTTATCTCTATCCAAACGATTGATCAGTGCCTCTGACATCCTCTAAAAGGACCTTATCAACCCAACCACATCACCCACAACTACATGTTAATGCCTCACAACCTGTTCATCTCCCTGGGGGTTAGGACCCTCGGGTGTGAATGCTATGGGGGTTGTCATGCCTCCTACCCTTGCACCCCGTTGTCTGCCTCTATGACGTCCTCCAACCATGATCACCTGCACGAATACAAGTCAATTTAATTAGCAACATTATAATCAAATATCAAATCAACGGAATTCATAGTGATCCCAAGTCGCGGGTCGAACCGGCTTTGATACCAGATGTAACAACCCTCTGTTGCGCCTAAGAAAATTTGAAGCACAAAAGATAATTTTTTTTTTTTTGCATTAAGAAATTAACATCAACACGGGATCATGGCATCGCCTAATCACAACATCAACGATAATCAATTTCATCAATCCGTCAATCCTAATCCAAAATTAGACATGGCATGTGAGTAATCATTCACATAACATATCATAGACCATATTAAATGCAAGGCGCAAAAGCATTTATCAATTGTATTTGTGGAGAAAATCTCATTCGCAATATGCAATCATCTATCATAATAAATTTTCATTTCATGCAAGAAGACTAACATCTAAAACCATACATTACATTATAATTTAGTGCACGCAAGGAGTCTAATTTCTCAACTATTCATACATCATATTATCGATCTACATGCAAGCATTCTATTCAATTAATCCATCATTTACACATAAAAAATTCAAGACACAAGAGATATTGATTTTATTTGGCAAGGTAGAAGAGAATACAATTAATAAATCAATCATACTTCAATAATATTAAAGGTGCAATAGTAACCAAATTCTAATCCAATCAGGAAACATCAATATTCAATGGCACAATAGAAAACTAGTAATTAATCCATCATACATTAACAAATGTAAAAGCACAAGTAATAATTGTTAATTAAATTAGGGCGCACATGAAAAGTCAATCAATCCTAATCATCCTATAATCAAGGCACAGTGTAGTCAACATCAAATTCCACTTTTATTCCATGGCGCGCGAGAAGTATAATATCAATAATAATCATTCCTTACAATAAATTTTTATTGTGCAAGCAGAAAATAAATAACACAATCATTCTTTACATTGGATTTCATGGTGCACTATAAATCTAACCACTTGTGTAACCATGTGTAACATTAATCGGTGCACGCAATCAATCATTAACATAATCATTTATTGCCAGTGATATTCAATGCGCAAGAGAATCAAAATATTAACCAACCATACTTCAACTTTATTCAAGGGTGCAAGCAATCCTAAATGCTTAATCAATCATCTATTAGTCATTTTTCTAAGGGCGTAGAGAATAATCCACCGGTTTTTAAAGGATGCAAGAGAAAAATAATTGCAAATCAACTATCAAGTGCTTCAAGCTTCATAATAAGACAACTCTTCATGTAGCTTGATTATGCATAATGTCATTGACTGGAATCCAATTGTGTTATTGTTTAGTCAAAATTATGGATTACATTAAATAATATAAATTCTATAGCTACACATCAACATCCTTATTAAGTTAATTAATATTCTTGAATTGATAAAAACATGTGTTTTCCATGGTCTAACTCTAGGTTACTATATTAAAGGTTTTGTTTTTCTTGGATTTCATGCAAAGGTTATATGCAAATGCTGAGAGAGAGAGAGAGAGAGAGAGAGAGAGAGACGATGATGCCTTGGGTCTCCAATCGTAGAGCAAAAGGCAGCAAGGACATTGGGCAATTTTCATGGTTATTTTCATTGTATAAGGCAATGAAATCATTGGAAAATTTAAAAACGAATTGGTTGAGTAAATATACAACAAATGAAGAGAATTTTATGGTTAAATCCGTGGTATACAACAATGAATTTACTGGCAAATAAAAACGAAATGGTTGAGTGAATATACAACAAACACAAAGTATTTAATGGTTATTTTCGTTGTATACATAAATAAATTCATTGGAAAATAAAAACAAAATGGCTAAGTGAATATACAACAAACACAGAGCACTTAATGGTTATTTTTGTTGTACACATAAATGAATTCACTGGAAAATAAAAATAAAATGGCTGAGTAAGTATACAACAAATGCAGTGCCTTAAATGCTTAATTTCACTGTATACAAAAATGGAATCACTGGTAAATAAATAAAAAAAATTGCAGAGAGTAAAAACAACATTAATCGCAGAGAAATAAAACTTTTGGTGAACTGGAGATTCATCCCCAAAATCATTGTGTGGAAGCACGATTTGAAGAGAATAAATCACAATAATCATAGAGGCTAAGAAGGGAATAAACGTCGAACAGAGAATTCCTTGTTGGACAGAGAAATGATCATATACTTATTATCCATGCACAAGAAAGCAGGGCAATTGAATCTAAATTTTTAACACCAGAGTGAAAGAAAGTCGATTCGACTCTTGGGCGACTGCTCAAGCATAGACTAATAACTTAAAAAGATAAAGGAATAGAACATTAAAACACAATTTCTTTGTATTAAAACAATTAAAAAAAAATGCAGAGAAGAAAGTGCAATCAGAGAGGAATTCTTTGTTGGAGAGTAAGAAATCGTGGGTAAGGATGAGAAGAATTTTTAAATCAATTCTACATCAAAGGCTAGCAGCAAAATCGTTTTTGGGGCAGAGATAAAATTTATGTGTGAAAGTGCCAAAAAAATCATATGTAACCATTGAATCAGAGCGTGGGTTTTTCCTAGGAGGAAATAAGTTAAATAAGCAAGGATCAATCCAATAAATTACAAGCAAGGGTTTTTGAAGGAGAAAATGAGACAATAATGCAATGATGAAAGCATAAGGCTAGGAAAATTTATCATGGAGGAATGAATACAAAGATGGGATTACCACAACAACATGCTTAATTAAATCTCAGTAAAAATATAAAGCCTTGAATAAAATTTCCCAACAATGCGCATGTAATAGAAATGAACTACATTTAAATTGAAACTTCATGAGTACAATCTCATTTTAGGATTACCGTAACCAGAGACGAAGAGTCTGAAGTTGTTCACTTGTTGAGTGTAAAGACCTCACTAGTACCTCCCAACCAATGTTAGGGGTACTCTTCTTCCCCATGAGCCCCCTGAGCCACAAAGGGGCCATGCACACAATACGAGAGAATGCTAGCTCCCATCCCACCTCGCAAGGTCGAGCTACCACTCGTTACCCGAACTGGGTATCCCAACTCCCACAAAAGAAATTCAATCAAGATAAAATTCGGCAGTGTAACGTTATGCAAGCCAAATGTGATGATCCATACTCCTCCTCCACCATCCTTTTTATAGAGTTTTCTTAGTCATTAGTTTCCCAAAACCCTCATTATATTCCTTTTTCATTTAATTAATTTTGAAAAACCTCCCCCGTACACATGTCGCCTGATCGCCTGATCACCCGCCTAAAAGCATTTCTATAAACACTCATCATTGCCCATTATTTCCTTACAATTCTTAAATGAATTACGCCTTACTTAATTCCTAGCTGAGTTCCTAAATAGAAAGTTCCAAGGGCTAGATTCCTTACTAAGTTATACATTCCCCTTTTTCTTTAAGTTTCCCCTTTTCTTTAGGTTTCCCCCTTTTCTTTAATTTTCCTATTTTTATAACTAAGTTTAGAATTAACAGGTTTAGACAAAAACAACCAAATACCCCTTTATTAAAATTTCCAATTTAATTATTAATGCTTGAATTTTCCTTACCCCCTTCCTATTATATGTCTAATTAGTTTTTTTTTGTTCTAAGGTTCTACTCAAACCTAGGTTTTCAATTCACTAGGCTTGGGGACAGTTCTTAAGGGAAAAATTAGTTATTAAACTTTACTTATCACATCATTCATTTTAAGGTCGACCAGGTCCTAAGGAGGCATAATTTTCTAGGCACTAGTTTTATTAACTTACCATTTAAGATCGTGACGTGCCCTTCAGGACGCACTACATGCTCCAAGGGTGCCACTCACCTCTTTCTATTTTCTTTGCGCGACATGCCCTTCAAAATGCACTACGTGCTCCGAGGGTGCCACTCGCCTCTTGACTAAATTTGGTAGACGTCAAACCCATGGAGTCAATACTCCATCAAGTGATCTTATGGGAGACTAAGGGTCTCTAAGGAATAAGGACCCTACCTTATTGCGTGCCCCTTAGAATAATCATGAGCAACTGTCACAGTCTGCCCTCATGACATCGTGGATCTTCTCAAACTAGGTAATCGTTAACCAACAGTTCAAGCCACGACAAGAGTGCTAGTATGTTGTGGTAGGGTTGCTGTCACACCTCTCCCTCAATGTCTCTAGTTGTCGTGCATGACCTCTTTACTCCAAATGTGAGTCTGGCCGGCAAGCTATCATCAGCCTGCATCCATCAACGAATCATGTCAGTAATAACAATCAACATCATAATATCTAATCATATGTGCATATGTCACATCAACAACATTCAAACCCTAATAATTCACTCGTTGAATCGATCCAGAGTCCATGGAGTTTCATCGATGCCTCAACATCCAAAGTCCTGCACACTCAGGAGAACCCAGTCAATAGCACCTGTCGATGTAAATACAACAAAAATAACATATGATCAAATCCACATTATCTCATAATCATAATCAAATCAACCAATCATATAAAGAACCGCATCACTTGCATGCAAGTGTCCTCAAAGAATAAGTCTGCTCAGTGCGCGCAAGAGAGGGATGTTACATCTTCGGATGCAGAGAGTCGTTGGATTCGATGGTTGGTTGCATGGCGTCTCATTGATTTAAGCTTCTTATAAGCTTCGGGTTTTTTATTGATTGGTGATCTCTCATGGTCTCCCCTCCAAAGTTGGACTGGCTAAAAGTGGCTTTTCTGATTTACTTTGTCTCTCTTCCTTGAAGTTAGAATCATTAAAGCACATCTTCTAGGAATGCACCTTTGGGAGATCTTGTTGGCCTCAGGTTCAATATCAATTGACAAACATTCTTTAAGGGAATTTGCATTGACATGAAGCTTTGTTTTGTGATTCCTGATCGGTGATCCGAGATTAGTTGGTAGATTTGTTGGCTAGTATTTAACACTATTTGAGATTTTGTGCTTTGTGTATCCTTTGGAAACTCTTCTGCAAGTTTGTTTTTGATAATGAGATTAGTTCCCGGTCAACTTTTTATCAATTAAAATGAGATAAAGTACGTATGCAATTCCTTGCAAAAACGACATTACTCATTAGAGATACCAAATTGTTAGATCTCAGTGCTTATTCTGATTTCATAATTGTTTTAGTATTTCTTAAAAAGAAGATATAAAACTCATTGTATATACCCTTCTATCTTTTTCATACTTTTCTATCGATTGATATAAATATTTTTCTATACATATAGTAAATATCTTAAAATATATATATCTTTAAAAAAGAGAAAAAATCTCATTTTCAAAGAGAATATTACATATTACTCACTCTTTGGGTGGGTTGAGTATAATAGGCTCACTCCTTAGGCATGCAAATTATAAGATTGGTTTGTTTAGAGATGATGCTCACCTTTTGGGTGGATAGAGTACATTCGTGATGAGTCCTCATGTACAAAGAGTATAGAATTGATTTGCTTATAGATAACGCTCAAATTTTTTTTTTTATGAATAAATAAACTACAATTATATTTTTTTGTGTTTAAAATGTAAAAAATTTATATTGTTTTTCAATTATAATAATGATGGAAATTTTATTTCTCAAATATTAGATATGCAAACTTAGTATTAGATATGTAAACTTAGTATAGTTTAATTTTTTTACTTTTCAACAATTATCATTAAAATCTAGCAAAGTAATTGTTATGAAATCACAATTTTACATTACTTAAATTATGTTTTTAAATGCATCAATAAATTCAACATCCTCATCAACCTTATTAATATATATAAGAGAAATCATCTTATCGATACTCAATACTCTTATCATGATTATTAAATCCAATAAGATCTCTTATGATACCTTTGTATATGACAATAACAACTTGGAGGAAGTGACTTCATACAAATATCTTGGAATTGATATTCACCACAAACTCAATTGGAATCATAGCATTGAGAAAAGGATTATTGGGTGATGGAAAGCTTATTATGGGCTTGAAAACAATTGTAAATCAACCGATCTTTGGAGTTGGGATAAGAAGAAACTCCTCTTTGAGACTCTTGTTACACCTGTTATTCTTTATGGATGTGAAGTCTGGGGCTGTAGTATCTCTCGTAAATTCTTGAGAAAGATAGAGCAAATACAAAAGAATTTTATAACCTATAATCTCAAAATTAAAGGAAATACACCCTATCTCATCCTCCTCTTAGAAACAAGTCTCTCCCCCATTGAGAGCATGCCTATGACTAGATACCTAATGTATAAGAACAAGTTAAACAACATGGAAGACAAGAGGCTACCTAAAATTGCTTCAAAATCAAGTCATAACCACCATCGACTCAAGCGAGGATGGCATAAAGACGCCGGTCTTGGCTAAACTATTGGGGAATCATGGAAGAAACCATTTTGCAGAAAAAAGATACTATTAAAAAAAATGTCAAATCAAAATTTAAAGAGAAAATGTGGTGTGATAGAGAGGAAAAAAGAAAATTAAGATATTATAAAGATGTAATCAATCCTAATCTAGAAGATCAAAATTATCTATCTGTTTTGCCAAGTGTAAAGAAAAAAATAAGCATTGCTAAGATAAGAACAAATTCTCACGAGCTCCATAGTGAAACTAGGAGTTGGTCAATTCCTAAAACGACATTGGATGAAAGAGTGTCACCTTTGTGACACTAAGAAGGTTGAAGATGAAAAGCACTTTCTCTTAGATTGTCCAGCCTATACCCATATTAGATCTCATTTTCAAAATATTTATCACACTACCAACCTTCCTAATATCTTAACTCAACAAAAGTATGGTGATCTTGGAAAGCTTCTCTTAATGATTTTCGAGCACATAAACAAAATTCTAAAAAATCACAAGTAATCACTTACCCTCTTAAGGTTTATCACACTACCAACCTTCCTAACATCTTAACTCAACAAACTTATGGTGATCTTGGAAAGCTTATCTTAATGATTTTCAAGCACATAAACAAAATTCTAAAAAATCACAAGTAGTCACTTAAAGTGTGATACATCATCATCATCATCATATTGGCCACACTAATAGCGATGCATTAAACGCAAAAATCTCTGATGCAAATTTTACCTCGGGGTTAAACATTGGATTCCGGCCAAACGAGGCCCCGTCAATTCACCGCCTAAACTGCAATTAGCAGGAAGTAATTTTTTTTCCCTTTATTTCACTATTCGAGAACCTTTTTATGGAGTCAAAGGGAAGGTACGGGCTGTCAAAATTTCTCAGTTGAAATGTGAACAGCGCCGTTGACAGAACAAGTTTTACCATGATATTTTTTAGTAATTGTAAAATACGTTTGTCAATTTGATTTGTACTGTTCATTCAAAATACATTAGCTATTTGGTTTTTATTGGTCTAATGGGAAGAAGATTTGTATTTTTTTAATTTAAATTTTAGTAAAAAAAAAATTGAATTAATTAAACGTAAATATATATTGGATATTTAAGAACTTTAAATCTATTTTATTAAAAATATAACAATTTTATTAATAAAAAATTATAATTTTGATAAAAAAAAATTATAATCAAATGGCACATGAGAATTTAAGAAATAAAATAATAAACCAGCATTTTAAACCATTCATGGTATATTTTGAATAAATGTATTACAGGCCTGGAAGGCTTTCACTTATAATAGGGCCAGGTCAAGCATTATGGGATTTATTCCCTGTCAACATAATGAAAACTTAAACGTCCTGGCCGATATCAGATAAACTCAAACCATAGTTACCATATATGAATTCGGGTTCGGATTCGGTACGATTCAAATAAAATTAATACTGTAAAAAAATAATTCGTTAAAAATACAGAAGTACTCATCCGAAGAACAGGCCATAGTCTCAGTATATAAAACAGAAGTAAATACAACTTCAGCTCTTTTCTCACTTCGAGTCTCCAACAGCTGCATCAATGGAAAATTTCTGCTCATAACTCAGTCAATTCTCCTCAAGTACGGTGCACAAACAGCGGAATTCAATAGGGTTTTTGTTCAAAATCTAATTCCAAAACGAATTGTCAGTTGAAATTCTGCTAATTTGAATTGGAATTTAGATTCAGATTTGGTCAACAAATCGAATTCAAATTTGGATGGCAATTTAGCTCAATGAAATCCCTAGCTGAATTTCGGTATGACAAGGGCCGATTCAGCCGAATTTTGTATCTGTGTATTAAATCTTCAATTGAAGTTTCAAAAGCAATGCTCAAGGACATAGGGAGATCATAGAAGATCAGTGGATACAATGTTTTGCTCCAACACTAACCTTCCTTCTCCAGAGATTGTTGAAAACGGTGACAACAAACTCACCCGTGAATAGAAATAATCCATTGTAACTAATCCATCTAAATTAGAATATGGATTTTTCTAAATTAGAATATGGATGTTTCTAATTAGAATATGGATTTTTCTATWTAATTGWATGCCYGTAGAGGCTGAGKHAGWGACYGASAAGTGTGAGGATTGAGATCCGTCTGTAATCTCCATTGGCTGAATAATAAGATGACCGATACCTATGCTTGGTGGACGTAGCCCAACATTTGGGTGAACCACGTAAATCGCTGTGTCTTTGTTGCTTGCATTTGTATTGTTTGTCTTATTGGTTATTGTGTTTTCCGCATTAACAATTACAACAGAGATGTTCTTACCAGACACAAACAAAGCTATGAATTTCCCTCCTAGCCAACTCCCAAGGTACTCTCTTTCCCCCGAGACCCACCATGCTGCATAGAGCGGCCTAAAAAGGTGTGAGGAATATTCTGATCCGATTGAATCATACACAAACCCACTACCAACTATACTTCTCCCTCTTACTGTCAGTTTCCTGATGAACCAAGAAGGATTGTTGGGGTATAAAGGTTTAAAACTAGGTCTAATCAGGTAACCAAACTCATTGCAAACACAAATTTGAGCTCAAAACAATGGACTGGCTATCACCGAGTGATGTGATAAGTTGGTATGAAGTATGAATGGCGATGATCCCAATCCATAGGTTGTAACAAATTATAACATAAACTTGTAATTAGATCTCAATTAGAATGAAAAACCAGAGTTCCCTGTATTATCTAAACTCTTACTTTCTTCCTACATGATCAACCTATTGCTTCAGCAAAGCTCTAAACTGCTTCTACTAATTTTTCTCTGATTCTTTTCCCTCCAGAAATTACGGAACTCTGTTCTTCTCAATTTACTGAACTTCCTCCTTCCATAAAACTTGCTTCCCCAATCCCCAACATAACAATGACAATAAACATAATTGGGAGAATGGCTCGACTCTCCCAAGACAAACATTCTGCAACTTCAAAGGGGAAGAAAAATTTAAAACTCAAGAAAAATACCAGAAATTAAAGATAAATTGGAAAGAGATTTGAAGGTCAGATACACCCATATTTGACATGGTTCAAAAAACTATGAATCTGCTTATTTCTTGTTGTACCCACAACCCTCTCCCTCTTATGTACTGCGCTCATCTTTCTCTTAATCCCCAGGGACTCAAAAAAATCCAATAATCAGCTTCACTCTCTGCCTTGCTTCTCCAAACAAATGCCCACACCCCAGTATCATGTTGATCAAGGTATATATATGCCATTAATATTTTGGTAGATTCTTATGTGTTGTATAATCTTTAGTAAAGGAGCATCTTGTTATTTTCATTCTAATATTTATTAGTTTTTCCATAATAAAGATGAAGAACCATCATGGTGGCATCTGTTGGTAGCTGCACTCTTGAATCACCTAGAGTTTTTTTGTTGGGAAAGAAGAATGTGAGATTGAAAATGTAGAATGGAAAACCAATGTAATAACAATGTAATAAAATGTGAGATTGAAAGAAAAATATAGAATGAAAAAACATTGTGAAAAAATAATAAAGATATTTAACAAAGTTAGAAAAATCTTTGAAAATAAGTAGATGATGATGTGTTTGAAGCAAAGAAACAAACAAAGAGGCTCCTCTTGTAGAGATTGTGAAGAATACATTGAATCATACCAAAACAAATGCAACAATTTATCAAGATCCAGTAATTATTCTGAGTTTTCCTTTACTGATATGGGCCTTATTTGTTTCCTTTCATTTTTCATTTTCTATTCGAATTTATTTTGGAAACTCCATTGATAGATTATTTTTAGTTGTTGGAAGGCTTTTATTCGCCAAGGAAGCTCTTTAGCAGTGTTCAGGCAGGTATATACTATTGATGATATGGTGTTCAGGCAGGTATATACTTTAATAAAGATTAGAAATTTAAAGCCAAAGTGTTTTTAAGAATTTATCATTTTAGTAATTCAATAAATTAATGTTAAAGTGGCTGAAAATGGAATTCTAACTTGTATTATGAAGTAAGAGTTAGTCTAGTGAATCTTTATATATCATAATTTTTCAATATTTTTATATAAGAGTTAGTTTAGTGAATATTTATATATTATAGTTTTCCAATATTTTTATGTTGACAATAATATTATTTTTGAAAACATTTAAAATAATGGTTATGATTTTTTTTAGGTCTAGGTTATTTTTGTATAATTTTTTTTTATATGTTTTAATGTATTTCCAAAATGCTTAATCACTACAATAAGATTGATGAAAATTGATCATTTTAATAATAAGATTGATGAAAATTGATCATTTTAATAATATATAGTGTTTAGCCAAGTTTCACATTGCAACAATAAATGGCTTCATTAAAGATTAATGATTACAGCAAGATTGATTGAAAGGGTTCATATCATCAATGTCTACCATATCAAGAGTTATGGATATTTATTTGACAGAGTTTCACATTCTAAGAATGCAACCAACTATGTCTTTTATTGTTAGAGTGTGTAGGGGCACCACATGCCACCAAACAACTAATTTGGTTAAAAAGATAATGGAAAGATATTGAAATCCATAAATACAATTTATTATTAAGAAATTTTATAGATCATATAAATAAATAAATGATTATTTCCTTACAAACTCAACAATTATTATAATCCGACTCATAAGGAATAACTAATCCCAATTCATACAATCTATCTCTTCTATTCTAATATAAGGGAGCTCCTATTTCTACTCTATGTATTTCCAACTCTTCCTAATCTAAGAACCTAACTCTAAAAAGAAAATATATACTCTTAAAAATGGGAGATCTAAACTAGAGTGAACCTTGAAACCATAGTGATATATAGGAATGGAGTTCCTTGTTTTGGTATAGCCTATAGATTTCTTTCTTGATCTATAGAAGATCTATCTAAATCCTAATTGTAACTCCTACTTCATTTTAACTTATCTAATACAAATAGCCCCAGATGGGGTGACACGCGGTAAAGGGGAGGCACGTGGAGGCGAGCTGGGAGAGGCCATTTATAATGGCTCTCACCACACACTCAGTTATTAATGAAATTCCCTCCCTCCTTTGGCCTCCGTTCAACAATGGGGCCTCTCACGAGTGAATACAGGCTAGCCAGCCAGAGCATTAAGCTCTCGGCTTTAATGGCAGCCACCATTATTTACGCCTTAGCCCGCCTTACCGGAAATCTTAGTGTGCATTTGAAGCTTGCCGAGCAGAGGTGTAGCAGCAGTGTTCTCGACGCCCTGGCATTGATCCTTGCTCTTGCTATGCCGAAGGTGAGAGGGAGGTCTCGCAGGGGAGTCGGCTAGTATGCAGCTGACTCCAGGAAGAAGCGACACAGGAAATTTGAATGGGATGTGATCTTGGCCAAGCAAAGGAGACATCAGGTGAATACGGTTGCGAGCTCGCTCCACAGAACCTTTGCAGAAGAAGTCCCGAACATGGAGCTCCCACCGGACTTTTCAGAGAGCAGGATGTTTATTTTCCCAGATAACTGGAACCCCCCGACATGCATTGCAGAAGTAGAGGCACTGCCCCACTCAAGAAACACTTCGAGTCCCTATGAAGCAACTGACGAAGAGCCCACCACTTGTTTGGTAGAGGAGGAGCCATCGGAAGATACCACCGAATCGTAGCTAAACAGGGAGAAATCGAGACGTCGGGAAATGGACGACAAGCCACAGAGGCCACCCTCGCCACCGCTCTTGCACCCGAAGCATCTGTAGTTGATTTTTGAAGTTCGAAGCCTAGTGGATGATCAGATTTTCAAAGCAGTCTGCGTCAGCCAACGCTTGGACATGCTCTATGTGGCCTATTCCAGTGCCACTCCTCGACAACAATGCCCAACCTGTGCTCATCCTTATGTCATCCCAGCCAACGGTGGAAAAGCGAAGGACGCTCATGAGGACTTTGGGGAATAGGTTCTTCTGTCTTGCATGATTTCCAAATATTTTTCTGTAGTAGTTTACCAGAGCTATAGCTCCTTAGTTGTTAGCATGGTTAGCATTAGAACAGACCGCACTGAACTGCTGTTAATTATGGATGTATACCCTGGTTTTCTTCGGACAGGGTGGCGCAACGAACCCTTTGATTTTGGATGCTACTGTGGGCAGGCCAGCTGTCTTGGTCTCCTACATAGGCAGGACTGTTGGCACCTACATGTCATGTGTACCCCTTTTTATGAAGTTATAATATAATAGGTTTCGCCTTTTACTTAAAAAAAAAAAAAACTTATTTAATACAAATAAATACTAAAAAGGAATTCTAACTTTTACATATTAAATTTAATATTAATCTATAATTTTATGAAAAAATTAATATTTTGTAACAGTGAAATATTTGTATTAATCTATAATTTTACGAAAAAATTAATATTTTGTAACAGTGAAATATTTGTATTGTAATTGTTGATATTTTTAAATATCTATTTAAAACAAGTAAAATGATTTGTTGAAAACTAATAAATATATAATATGTAAGACAACTTTAAATATTTAGATTAAGTTTATTTTTTTTTACAATTTGAAAAAAAAATAATAATAATAAATAACTAACTTATGTATATAAAAAAAAATGAAATTAAATATTCATTTTCTCTTTTTTTTTTTTAAATTTGTTATATGTATTCTTTTAGTAAAATTTGTTTATATATGTGTGTGTGTGTGTGTTTTTTAAAATATTTATGATTTATTTAATTTTTATTTATTTGATAGGACTTATATTTAATGTTTATTTACTTTTATGTTTAACTATTTAATATAACAGTGCCCGAGGTGTAGGACAGTCGGTGACGGAGTGTGTTGTTAAGCCACTCCGTGATGTTAAAGTCACCGGTTCAAACCTGTGGGGACAAAAAATCCAACCATGGTGCGATCCCCGGGTGATTTTGACGGCTTAGATGCCCCTGAGTCGCGGTTTTTCAAGCCACAGGTTAATCGCGTACCCAACAGGTCCCACACAAATTAACAAACAAAAAAAACTATTTAATATAACAAACTATATATACATGTTTTTTAAATATTTACATATTTAAATTTTATTAATATTTAATATTTAAATTTGTTCAATTTCTTTTATGTTTAACTATTTAATATAACAAACTATATATACATATTTTTTAAATATTTACATATTTAAATTTTATTAATTTTTAATATTTAAATTTGTTCAATTTCTATTTATTCAATAAAATTTATTAAATTTGTTCAATTTCTATTTATTCAATAAAATTTATATTGAATGTTTATTTATTTATTATACTTCATATTGTTCATATTCATTTAATTTTATATTTTTTTTAGTATTTAAATTTGTTTAATTTTCTATTTATTTAATTAAATTTATATTTATTTATTATAATTCATATTATTATTTTAATTATAAACTCAATAAAATAAATAAATATAATAAAAATATTCAAATAATAATAAAATAACACAATATTATAAAAATTGAATGATCTATATGCTATAAATCTAAGATAATATATCTAATTCCGTTATAAAAATAATGTATAATGTATTAATTGAATTCTCATAAAAATAACACATTGTGAAATATGTTAAATATATTTCATACAAATAAAAAGTGTTGAAATAAATATATTTATTTTTATAAAAATAAATTCTTATAAAAATAATATATCATGTGAAATATGTTTAATACATTTATATAAATAAAAATGGTTGAAATAAAAATTTTGTGGTAAAATGAAGTGGTTACAATTTTTATAAATATTTACATCATATTTATATTTCACATGATATTTTATTTTAATGAAAATTTTAATTTAAATGTTTTTAAAAGAGAAATATAATTATATGTAAATACAAATGAATATGTTTAAAACAATTTTAATGTGAAGTGAAAAAGTTATAAAAATTATAAATTAACATTAAAAATTAAAATAATAATAAAATGGATATTATTTTCAAAATTTATATTATTTTAATGAAAATTTTAATTTAAATGTTTTTAAAAGAGAAATATAATTATATGTAAATACAAATGAATATGTTTAAAACAATTTTAATGTGAAGTGAAAAAGTTATAAAAATTATAAATTAACATTAAAAATTAAAATAA
>ML780898.1:529688-542990 GCA_009831015.1 Picea engelmannii | reverse complement strand
ATTTCCATGCCTTGCCTTTCATTTCCTTACAATTTATATTCAACTTAACACAAAATGTTGACAACATTAATGTGCAACTATACTTCTCCAAAACTTTTGTATATTTCCCTTGTGACTTTTCCTCATGTAAATTTAACTTTAATTACATACTTACAATCTTCATATTTCTATAGGAATAAGTTGTATGCTTATTTTCATTTTCACTCCACCCTTTGAACTCAAACTCTTTCTTATTATTTGTTGTGAATTCAAGGAAAGAATTTGACATTACAAAGTGAGTAATCAATTTGTTGAATACCACCACTAACACTTGTTCAGAATCCTATATAAAAACTTATTCCAACTTCTTACTCTATAATAGATGTGTAGCATCCTCACCCAACAACATTAGATGTGAGATGGGTAGCCATGGCATATGTTTCCAAATTTTTTCCCACATAGATTTAATTCTCCATGACAAGCCTAACACATGGTTCATATATGTATATTTACATCATACATGCCTAGCCATTGGGCCTTGGATTTGAGCTCCAAGCTAGGAATCCATACTAGCATATTTGCAACATTTACATACTCTTATTTAATACATGCTAACAATAAAAACTTGGATATTACAAGGTGTTAACTGTCAAACATACGTAATATGCACTAGCAAGATTATACAAATGATGCCATTGGAAAATTATTAATGTGTAAAATGAATATTTAAACAAATATTTCAGATTTATGATTGATTGAAATTTTTACTTCATTTCATGGTTGTTATGGTATTCTTGTATTTTGTGATTCATTTTTGTTGTTGGGGAACTATGTCTAGCCTTTGCTTGAATTGAATTCCCTTCTCTTGTCTTGTCTTGGCTTGTATTTCCTTTCTTTTCCTTTCCTTGCCTTGTTTTTCCATGCTTTGCCTTTCCTTTCCTTGCATTGAATTGACTTTCCATGTCTAGCCTTGCATTGCCTATGCTTGCCTAGCCTTTCCTTGCCTTTGCTTGCCTAGCCTTTCCTTGCCTTTGCTTGCTTTGCCTTGCCTTATATTTTCTTTCCATTCCTTTCCTTGCCTCGCCTTTCTTGACTTGGCTTTCCATGTCTATCCTTTCCTTTCCTTTGCTTTCCTTTCTTTCCTAACATTGCCTTGCCTTTGCTTGCCTTCCCTTACCTTTCCTTGCCTTACCTTGTTTTTCCCTTCCTTGTATTGCCATGCCTTATATTTCCTTTCCTTGCCTTTACTTTCCTTTCTTTGACTTGCCTTTCCATGTCTATCCTTACCTTGAGTTTCCTTACCTTGCTTGCCTATCCTTTCCTATCCTTTTCTTGGCTTGGCTTGCCTTTCCTTTCCTTATCTTGGCTTCCCTTCCCTTCCCTTGCCTTGCCTTGCCTAGTATTTTTGTGCCATGTATTATCTTTCCATTTCTATCCTAGCCTTTTCTTCTCTTTCCTCTGCTTGTATTGACTTTCCTTGTCTTTCCATACCTTGCCTATACCTAGACCTAGACCATGATTGTGCCTCACTAAGAAAAACCCTAGATACAAATATCCTTCAACATACATTTTTTTGGGAAATGGAATGAAAGTGGAGGAGTATGCTTAGTTGTAACCTTGGGTCAGAAGTCCAATGCAACCGATTCATCCATCCGAGGCTCAGTTAGATTTTTATCGTGAGTTGCAACTCGCCTCCTCAAGCCATTCAAGGACATGTTGATAATTTGGTCCAACGACATAAAATATAAATTGAGTGGCATAAATAAGTTCTGTAAAATCCCACATGTGTGTTTGGCCAAGGCCTATATGACCATGCTACCCAAAATATCCCGAGATATCATTCTTCAAAATCAACCCCTTGTTAATAAATCGCACTCTGCCTCACTGAGAAAAAATCTGGTTCCAGAGATCCTCCAACAAAATATTTTTCGAGAAACGGGATGACATCAAAGGGGTACCCCTAGTTTTAACCCAGTGTCAGGATTCCAATGCAATCGACGTTTGTTTGCATCTGAGGCCTGGTTAGAGTTTTATGGCAAGTTGCAAGTTGCCTCCTTAAGCCATTCATGGACATGTTGACATTTTGGTTCGAGGAAATAAAATATAAATTGAGTGGCATAATTGTGTTTTGTAAGATCTCGAACATCTATTTGTCCAAGTTCCATGTGACCATGCTACCCAAAATTATCTGGAACAATGTTCTTAAAAATCGACTCCTTGTTCAAAAATTGCAGTGTGTTTCATTGAGCAAAACCACAATTCATGATATCTCCAAAAAATTATTTTCTAGGAAACATAATGATAGGGAGGGGTATGCCTAGTTGTAACCTAATGTCAGAAGTTTAATTCAATTAAATTTTCATTCATCTGAGGCTTGGTTAGATTTTCATGGTGAGTTGCAACTCTCCTCCTCAAGCCATTCAGGGATGTGTTGACATTTTGGTCTGGGGGCATAAAATCTAAACCAACTGGAATAAATGAGTTATGTAAGCTCCTGAATGTATAATTTCCCAAGGCCCTCATTAACACGCCACAAAAATCGCCTAGCACAATGTTCTTTAAAATTGACCCCTTGTTCAGGAAGCGCATTGTGCTTCATTGAGAAAAACCCTAGTCCAAATATCCTCCAACAAACATTTTTATAGTAAATAGAATGAAAACAAAGGGGTACCCCTCACTATTACTCAGTGTTAGGATTCCAACGCAACGGACCATTCATCCACTCAAGGCATGATTTGTTTTTTATTATGAGTTTCAACTCGCATGCTCAAGCCATTCAAGGACATGTTGGTAATTTGGTCAAGTGGCATAAAATCTAAAATGAATGAAATAATATATTTTTGTAAGCTCTCACGTGTCTTTTTAACCAAGTCCCATGTGATCATGCTACCCACAATCACTCGACATAATTTTCTTCAAACTCGACCCCTTCTTCAGAAATTGCATTGTGTCTCATTGAGAAAAACCCTTGTTTTAGATATCCTCCAACAATTGATTTTCTGGGAAATGAAATGACAATGGAGGGGTGCTCCTAGATGTAATGTGGTGCCCTGAGTCCAATGTAACCAAAAATTCATCCATATGTGGCTCGGTTATATTTTTATCATGAGTTGCAACTGACGATTCGCCCATCCAAGGCTCGATTAGATTTTTATCTGGATTTGGAAAATATGAGCATGAAATCTCATGCAAGAAATAATATGAAACCCTAGCTAGGGTATCCAAAATTTGTCACCCTTGAGGGGGTAACATAGAGTATAACTCCATGGAATTAAAAAAAGTATAAAGTGGTCCCACCAACTCCCTCATCCGATACCTATCTCAATAGAATCCTCACAGTGTGTTGATAGTAATGGTACCCCTCTTCTAGAATATTTTTTTTATGTGGACCCACTTGTCCCATTACCAGTTTCCTATCTCAACAACTATAGAAAGTTTCACTTATCACATTCATACAACTATCCAATAATCATTTTTGTATGGACCCGCTAGCCACTTACATTGCACACATATCCCTAGCCCCACCCTCCAATCACCTTTTCTCGTGTGCACCCCAACCAAATGGAAACCTAAAACCAATATTATGGAAATTACATTTCTATCTTGGAAAATCTATGTGAAAATTTGCAAACCACATTTGCACAAGCTCAATTTGTTACCGAACAAAAATTTTCTATAGTTAATTCCAATCTCACCAAACTAAACAAAGTACACGACCAACTATCCAATTTTTTTTCTAAATTCACAACCACACACTCTCAGAAATAGTCCTCCCCCCACAAAGGAGTCGAATCATCCCAATCCATGGGGTTTCACTCTAACAAATTTGTTCATGATTTTAACCTTCCTAAAGTGGATGCGAATAAATTTCATGGCTCCAACCCCACTAGTTGGGACACTCAAATGGAACACTATTTTTCACTACATGGAATCACTTATGACTTAATAAATGTATTGCATTTATACCTCGAGCAGTGGTAATGGTGGAAATGGTGTAATAATTATCGTAGATGTTATATTGCTTGGACTCAATTTTACATTAATATTTATGAATGTTTTGAAAACGACACTCATCATTTGGAATGCTTGAACAATCTTAAACAATCAGGTACATTTGACTTAGACTAAATCTTTTCTTTTGAGAAACTTTATTTCTGCACTAAAGGTCTGTCTAATACCTTCTTCTGAGAATTCTTTATTAGTGGTCTAAAGGAATAAATCCATGCTCAATTCTTAATGGATTTCCCTATGACTTGGATTAAAGCCACTCAATGCCAGGTAATCACAATAGGTGGTCAACGCTCTAATAAAAAAAGATGTCCTTTATTCCCCATCCCTGTCCCACCAATCCCTCTCCTCCCAAGATACACAAATTAGCCCATGCTGAAATGGTATAATGTCAACTCAAAATCCTTTCCTACAATTGTGATGAAAAATATATTCCTTGGCACAAATGTAAGGAGAAAAAACTTGTTATGGCCATTTGTGAGGAAATTTTATAAGATGGTGGGGATCCTTTCCCTTAATAACCTCTCCCTTATATAGATAATGATAATCCTTCCTCTGATAAAACAAATGTGGAACCCCAAATATCCTTGTAAATGTGTTGAACCTGCACAAAATAGATCTAGCTACAAATTGACATACACAGTTGCAGAGAAAATATGAGAAAAGAGAAGCAGGAGAGAAAGAATGAAATAATTCTCATTAACCAAATGAATGAATGATAATTTACACATGATATGCTATGTATAAATCAACTAATGTGCACTAGAGGAGAAGCCAATGCGCCATAGTGGTGGTCTAGATTGATCTGGACACACACCAATAGTTATAAGAGTAAAATTCCACCTAGTCTAGTCTAGCCTCTCGGGTAGATACATGAGTGAATTGCCACCTAGCTGAGTTAACTAGTCTAACAATGTTTAGTTAACTAACTGAAATAGAGTGAAGTGAAGAGGAGATCATATAATCATGAGTAATATGCTAATCTGGTGATGATCCCAAGGACAATGTGCATTAGTTGGTGATGATCACAATGATGCATGGTGATAATACCAATGTGGCATCTACACTCCACTCAACTAATCAAAATGAAGTGTGAACTGAAGAGAATATTCTCTCTAAAATATAGGAGACTAAATAATGACTAATAAACATACGAAAAAAATTAGGAAAAAGAAATCTTAGGTGTGTGTGAAGTATCTCCAACACCCTCGTTGAACATCACTATGGTGAAAATAAAGAATGGGTCCCAGCAACGAGGACATGTTAGGTACCCAAATACAAAATATACACTAAAATAAAAGAGGAAAGAGGGAAAACCTCATGGGAAATACCCCCCCTAAAAGTACAATGTATGTAAAAAGAAGAACTGACAATTGTTAGGCAATTGTGTCCTTCACTCCAAGACGACTACGCGGAGAATGAAACTTTTGCTCAGTGAAGGTCTTAGTGAAGATGTCTGCAGTTTGCTCTGTTGAAGTAAAAAATTGCAGGTCGATGATCCCCTCGTGTACTAATTCTCGGATGTAGTGCATGTGGATATCAATGTGCTTCATCCGCTTCCTCTAAATTGGATATCTGCAGAACTTTAGAGTGCTCTAGTTGTCACACCAGATGACGATCAACTGATGAAAATGAATTCCCAAATCAGTGACAAAATGTTATAGCCACATATCCTGAATGATTATGTTAACTACCCCTCTGTACTCTGCCTTGGCTGAAGATAGAGAAATAGCATCCTAATTCTTACTCGACCAACAAATAAGCCCGAGACCAAGACTAAGTGAGTAACCAGATGTGGAATTGCGATCAATTATATCGCTAGCCCAATCAAAATCAGTGAACCCGATGAGGTCCAATGTAGAGCCTGTTGAATAGTTAATCCCAAAGGTGATGGTGGCCTGTACGTATCAAAGGATATGATTTGAAACTTTCCAATGTAGCTTATGCAGCTCCTGCATGAACCTGAAGACTGCTCCAACTGCATAGGAGAGGTCTGGTCTGGATTGTGTGAGATACAATAAGCTCCCCACTAACTATATTTATAGTTTTTTTTCAACCAGTGGAGTTTCCCTGCCATCCTCAAGTCTAACTCTTGATAGGAAAGGAGTCGAGGCAGACTTGTAGTGTATCATGTGAAATATTTCAAGGAGATCTTGTGCATACTTGTCCTGAGACAGTTTGATTCCTGATGCATCCTGACTGATCTCGAGTCCAAGTAAGGAATTTAGAGGACCCATGTCCATCATCAAGAAACTGTCATGTTGAATCCTCTTGACTACAACAATCATTGAATTCGAGAAACCGGTGATCAAAAAATAAACATACAGAACTAGGAGTAGAAGTGAATCAATTGTCCTTAGCAAGTAAAAAATTGGGTCTGACTTACAATGTACAAATTTTTGTGATAGCAGGTAGGATTCCATCTTGGCATACCATTCCCTCGAAGCCTGATTGAGGCCATAAAGAGACTTCTTCAGTCCACAGACCAAAGATGAATCCTGCAAAAATCCCTGGGGTTGCTCCATATAGATCTCCTTAGAGATATTTTCATGAAGAAATGCATTCTTCACATCCATATTATGGTGTTCCCATCCCTTGGTTTCCGCAATGACATGTGAAAAATGTATGGAATCCATATTCGCTACTGGAGCGAAGGTCTCATCATAGTCAATTCCATGCACCTACTAAAATCCTTTGGCCACAAGCTTGGCTTTGTATCTGCTAATCTGCCCATTTGTTGCGCTCTTGGTACTATAGACCCATCTACACCTAACAATTTTCCTTCCTAAAGTAAGGGGAACCATATCCCAAGTCTGGTTCTCAAGAAGGGAGTTGTACTCCTCCTTCATGGAGGATTCACAAAAGGGATTTCCAGTAGCCTTTCTATAAGACTGTGGATCTGTAGACTGAACCAAGAAAAGATGTTTGGGTGGAAATGGTTTAGTGTTATGCAAGCAGAGGCTCCTCGAAATCATATCGATTCCTCCTAGTATCAACTAGATCCCCAACAAGATCCCCTACATCCTGAAGAGTATTTTGGGCCCACTTGGGCCTCGACTCTGGCTCTAAATCTACATTTGCATGCACAGTCTCTGCATCTGACTGTACTAACTATGTATCTGGATCATTTGAATCCTATGAATCAAAACTCTCATCTAAAGAAGAGTTGGCATGTGCATGCTCATCATCTTTGACAGGTGGAAGAACAAAGGTTTCTTCATGCAGCTGCAGACGTACATGCGAGAGTCTTTCCTCAATTTGGAAACTACACTCAATGATGAGTCGGTCCAAGGAAATATTAATGAGTTTGTATCCATTCACATCATGGGGGTATCCAACAAAGATACACTCTTTTCTTTGTGGATCAAGTGCCTTCCTCTTCTTAGAGGGAATCATGTCCCATGCACGTGAACCAAAAATATGGAAGTGGGTCACTTACAGTTTGAGGCCACTCCAAGCCTCATAGGGGGTCTTATCTTTGACATATCTATGGGGATATCTATTTTATATGTAGGTTTCACAATTAAGTGCATCAACCCATAATCTCTATGGCAGTGAATTTGGATGTAGCATGCAAGATGCAAACTCTTTTAAAGATCTATTTTTCTGCTCAACAACTCTGTTTTGTTGTGAAGTATAGGGAACCATGTGTTGCAACTCAATCCCTGCCTCATGATAAAGATTTTGTATCTCATGGTTGAAATATTCCTCCCCTTTATCTGTTTGAAGGAATTTGATTTTTTTTCCTAACTGTGTCTCAACAAGGGCTTTGAAATCTTTGAGGTGTTGAAAGACCTCTAATTTTTGCATGAGAAAGAAAATTCATGTGAAGCGTGAGAAATCATCATCAAAAATGAGCACGTACCTTGATTTATTGATTGATGGATGTGGAAAAGGGCCCATGAGGTCACTATGGATCAAATCTAAAGGAGAGGAATCCTTCTGAGTCTTTCCTTTGTTGAATTTCTCTTCAGGGTGTTTTCCAAGAACACATCCCTCACAAATTCCTTTGGAGAAGTGGATATCAGGTACACCATCAACCATTCCCTACTTTCTAAGTTGTTTCATATATATGAAATTTAAATTCTCAAACCTTTCATGCCATATCCTACTAATTTCATCAGCATGGGTAAGCACTAATGCAGAATCTAGTTCAATAAATTTAGAAAATGTATAGAGTCTATATTGATGATTTAACTCACCAGTAACAACCCTGGAATTGGTTTTCATGTCATAGATATCCACTGCATCATGTGTGAATATGAATCTCTTTCTAGTGTAGGATTTTTTCATCTGATACACAGAGAGAAGACTGACAGAAAGTTTAGGAACGTGAAGCACATTCTCGAAGCTTCCATTTGTGAGTTCAATTCTTCCTTTTTCGGTGACCTTAACTGGAGAGTTTTCCCCCATCAGAATAGGAGGACCTTTGCATGCATCCAATGAATAATATGCTTCTTTTTTGGCATCCATGTGGTGTGATGCACCTGAATCTACGAGCCAAGCATCGAGAGAGGAGTTCATGGCAATCAAGGCATGGTTAGAATTGTCTTTCTTAGGATTTTGATCTTTTGGCTTCTTCTTCTTGGCACCCTCAGGGATGCGATATCCAAGGTTATTTTGTTGAAGTATTTTGGTCATTAGATCTATTTGTTTCTGCATACATGTGGATTCTGGATGGAATCATTTATGGCAGTGAGTGCATTTCTCCCCTTTTCTTCCCTTTCCACCTTTAGATACACAGGCATCATTGAAGGGTTTTGACTACCCTTCCTTCTTCGTATTTGCATGTTCTTTCATTTTTTCTTTTTCTTTATATTTTTTATATTAAGGACCACTCCCATCTTGCATAGTAAGCTCATGCACCTTTGGGCCTTTGATTTTTCTCATATTGATGAGCTTGTTCTTCTCTTGTGTCAGAAACTCAATAAACGCCTCAAGAGAGGGTATTGTCTAGGTAGCTACAGAGGCGAATCTAACTAAATGAAACGTGGATACAAACATTGAGTATTTTGGACCAAGTTTGGAGAGAATGGTGAGAACCATTTGTTTCTCCACCTTATATTTATCAACCCCGCAAGCCTTGAGTTGCAAAAATAAATGCTTAGACTTGGTAAAGAAATATTGGAGATTGTCAAAGGTTTTTGGATCCAATATGAGTAATTCCACCTCGATCATGTGGCCTCTCATATCATCCTATTTTCCAAAAATCCCTCCATGGTGGTCCAGGCTTCACTGGGGGTTTTATAGGAGGATATGTGAAAGAGGAGTTCAGGAGAAATGAGACTGCAAATTGTTCCAAACGCTTCATCCATTCCATTTAGATACTTGGATTTTTCTATGGCTGATGTTGGTTTTGTCTCTATGTTCATGGTTAACCAGTATAATCCTCTGTCTCGAATATGGATTATCATATTCTCCTTCCATGTAGAGAAATTGTACGGTGTAAGGATGAATTATTTTGGAAAGTCCATTTTTCTGCTGTCTTCAATCTTTGGTACCTGCAAAAATAATTTGGTGTGTCTTTTCCCTAGTAGACTGTTGGCTCTAATACCATATAAATGTGTTGAACATGCAAAGAATATATCTAGTTGGGAATTGACATACACAGTTGCAGAGAAAATATGAGAAAAGAGAAGCAGAAGAAAAGGAATGGAAGAATTCTCAGTAACCATATGAATGAATGATAATTTACACACGATATACTATGTATAACTGAACTAATGTGCACTGGAGAATAATCCAATGCACTATAGTGGTGGTATAGAGTGATATGGAAACACACCAGTAGTTACGGGAGTAAACTGCCACCTAGTCTAGTCTCTCCGGAAGTTATGAGAGTGAACCGCCACCTAGCTAAGCTAACTAGTCTATCAATCTTCTGTTAACTGACTGAAATAGAGTGAAGTGAGGAGGTTATCATGGAATCATGAGTAATGCGCTAGTCTAGTGATGATCCCAAGTACAATGCATATTAGTTGGTGATGATCCCAATGTTGCATGGTGATAATACCAATGTGGCATCTAGACTCCACTCAACTATTCAAACTGGTGTGAACTGAAGAGATTATTGTCACTAAAATATAGGAGACTGAGTAATGACTAATAAACATAGGGAAAAACTTAGGAAAAATAAATCATAGGTGTGTGTGAAGCATCTCCAACACTCGTTAAATGCCATGAATGGTACTTTCTCTCCCCAAACCCTTAAATTAATTGGCTACATCAAGAATCATAAATTCATTATCCTAATTCACACTGGTAGCACCTGTAACTTTATTCACAAATGGGTTCCTCAAGGGAAACATTTCTATATATATGCATCGAACAAATTTTAGATCGTGATTGCTAATGGAGGTTCCATGAAATGTGGCGGTTGTTTTGAAAATGTGTTCCTTCAAATTGGTGATTGTTCTTTGAAATCCCACACGTTTTCCATTGAAATGGGTGGTTGGGATATTTTTTTGAGTGTTGAATATTTTTACACACTGGCTCCCATCACTATGGATTTCATGGAGTTATACATGAGTTTCCAATAGGCTGTGAATCACTACACTTTCTAAGGAATCACAACAGGTTCTCTTGAGATCATCAACTCACACTGTATGGAAAATCTCCTTAAAAAGGGCCATTATGGAATTATCGTCCAATTCCATGTTATTTTATCCTTTGATACGTCTTCCCAACCCATTAATTATGACATATAATTCATCTTATCCAAACACCAATCAGTTTTGAAACCCCCAAGGCCTCCTACCCTCCTATGTTGCACATGATTATTATATTCCACTCATATCTGGTAGCCTCCCACCCAATGTTCACTCATATTGGCACCCCTTTGCTTATAAAAATGAAATTGAATATTGTTCAATAATTGTTAGCTTGAGTTCTCATGTTCCCTAGTACTAGTCCTTATTCCTCCCTTGTTGTGACAGTACTAAAAAAAGAAGGCACTTGGTGCATGCACCTTGATTTTCGTGCTCTCAACATAATCACCATCAAGGATAAGTTTTCCATTCTAGTTATTGATGATATTTTGTATGAACTTACAGTGATAATTATTTACCAAACTTGATCTCCATTTAGTCTATCATGAAATTCATATGAATGAGGTTGATATTCCCAAAACTACTTTTGGCATAAACAAAGGATATTATGAGTTCTTGGTGTTGTACTTTGGCCCTTGTAATGCACCAACTACCTTCCAATGTCTCATGAATAAAATCTTTGCACCATTTCTATGTCATTTTGTCCTTGTGTTTTTTTATGACATCCTAATCTACAACAAAACTTGGTAGGCCCATGTTTCCCATGTAGACCGGGTCTTACAACTACTTTCTCATCGTTAACTCTTTATCTAGAGGTCCAAATGTTCCTTTGGTGTCTTTGAAGTCAAATATTTGGGCCATATTTTTAGTAAGGATGATATATAAGTAGACCCAAATAAAATTGAAGCAGTGAAGGATTAGCCTCATCCTACGACTCTTAAAAGTTTACGTGCTTTCCTTAGTTTAATAGATTTCTATAGAAAGTTTGTCCAAAACTATTGAAAAATTGTTTCTCCTGTCACTGCCTTAAGAAAAATGATTTTAGTTGGAATGCAGTAGCAGATCAAACCTTCCAAGAATTGAAAGATGTTGTGTGTACAACCCCAATACTTGCTCTGTCGGACTTCACAAAGAGTTTGTTTTCTAGAATGTGATGCTTGGGGAAAAAGAATAGTTTTATTTCTCATGCAAGAAGGAAAATCATTGGAATTTACCAGTAAACAACTTTGTGAGTGACACTTTGGAAAATCCATTTATGAAAAAACATTGTTGGCCATGTTGCAGGCCATGGGCATCTAGAAACCCTATTTTCTTGGGAAATGTTTCCAGATTAAAAATAATCATTATAGCCTCAAATAATTCTTGGATCAAAGGATTTCATCCCTAAAAGAACAAAAATGGATTACCAAAATGTTAGTTTATGATTATGAGATAATTTATAAGAAGGAAAAGGAGAATGTGGTCCCTTATGATCTCTCTAGAAAATATGAAGAGGAAGGGTCGATTTTTTTAGCCTCCTTGTAGCTAATTGGGTGACTGAAGTCCACAATGAATGGTCCATTGATCCCAATATTTATAAATTGATCATACAACTTCAACATGATTCTAATGCATCTTTGGGATACACTTGGAAAAATTATGAGCTCCACTATAAAGGGCATCTGTATTTTATCAAGCAGACCAATTTTAAATCAACAATGCTCTATGAACTCCATGCATCACCAAAAGTATGTCTTCTAGATTTCATAAAACATATGAATGGATGAAACATTCATTCTTTTAGGAAAGCATGAAGAAGGACATATGCACTTGTTAGGTGATTTATATGTACTAAAAAAGACACTAAACTACCCTCAATTAAATTGTCAACCAGGGGTAAGTAAACTTAGAGTTGTAGAAAAATATATGCCAAAGGTAAAAGGTTGGTAGGAGTATAGTCTAACTATGGAAAATAACTATCTAGGGATAATCTGCTCAAGCAAACTTATCTAATGAACAAAACCTACTAGGCAAAATGAAAACTAGGTAACCTAAGCACGTTGGGGCCAAGGACTGATGGACAGTTCCTAAGAAAGCAAGTAAAAACCCTATTCAAAGAAAACTAGTTCATTACAGTAAGCAAAGGTAAACTACTAAGCATACTAAGCAAATGATGAAAGAAAACTACTTTTAACTTGCCAACTTACATTCAATGAGCAACTACCCTATGAAAGCAATTAAATAAGAAAGTAAGCAAAAGAACCTGTCTAACCTATTAAAGAAAATAGACAAGTAAGAAAAGACACCTAACTAACCTACTAAAGAAAAAGACAAGTAAGCAAAGACAACTATCTATCCTACTGAAACAAAGGGACAAGTAAGCAAAGACTTCTCATTGAACAACTACCTAGCCTAAGAGGCAAGTGAACTAAATGACTAATGCAAAACTATTTCTCTTGCGTGAAAGGAAATTTAAATGCTCAATGCAATGCATGAAAGGAAATCTATTCTATTGAAAGCAAGAAACACTAACAACTAAACTTATGAAAACAAGAAACTATTTATTCTAATCTACGAAAGCAAGAAACTATCTTTAATCTACGAAACACTCAAATGTAATGTTGGTGGTTGTGTGAATGCCTTCAGTGGTGACGGATGATATCTCGATGACACTTAACCACAAAGGATAGTTCTAATGGTATAAGCTCAATACTAATTTCAATGGCAAAATGAAAGGTGTGAAGTAAACAGTCCAATGCAAACTTAGCCATGATAAAAGTAATGTTAA
>ML780898.1:513315-529638 GCA_009831015.1 Picea engelmannii | reverse complement strand
AAACAGAAATTAAACTATGCTTATTAAGAAGGAAATTGACAATTAACCAACAACTAAACAAATGAATTCTATCTAAAACTGAGACAAGCAAACTATGATTAAGAAATTAAATCTATCCATCCATCAAAGATCCCTGTCAAATGGAACCCAAATAGAGCTCTGTGTTATTCTAAAAACAACTCTGTTTTAAACTTGATTGTAAGATCATAAATAAAATTGTAATCTGATATCTAGATGCATATGGGGTTAGTGTAGAGACTTGCAAGTCTATTCTTAGCCTACAAAACTAATTCATGCTAATGTAACTCATGACATTAACCTACAAAAGAACAATAAAACAATTAAATCACAACTAACTAATTAAAACATAAAACATGCATGTACAGGAAATAAAAGACAATTTAAATTATGAAATGTATAAACAACACATTGATCATCACCAGACTGTTGGTGGGCCCCCCAGCAAGTTGTGGCTACCCTCTAAAAGCACACCATGAACTTCAGCAGGCCAAATTCACCATGAAAGTCAAAAACATAGTTATGGCACCATTCTGGCAATGTGAAAAATCAAAAATAGAGTACAACGAGTTTATCTCCAATCTGATGGCTATTCTACTTTCTTAACAATCTAATGATCATCCTAGTAGTATTTACAGGCTTACAACCCAGGTGGTTGACCACAGGAGGGTCGAACCACCTCTAAATTCGACAATTTACAATAAATGCATCCATAACTAACAAAACGGAGGAAACCAATAATCGCCCTCTTTGGACAACTAAAATCGAGTTGTCTTGAGCTTAGTATCTGGAGGGGGTGATGACAAACAAAACCCATGTGCCCGATTTGTCCACCACTGGCCGCCAATACCATAATCACCAAATCACCTTATGTTTTTGTGCAATACTGGGTGTCGGAACGAGTGTTGGTTCAAGTACTGGAACGAGTGTTGGATCAAGTGTCGGATCAAGTGTCGAACCAAGAAACATGGTGCATTTTTCTCTGTAATAGTAGAAAAACATGAATTAACTCTTGGAAACCATAAAATATGATAAATTAAGCTTGATTGAATCACAAAACATGAATTATACGTACCTCATGCCGATTATACCATTTTATCATAAAATTCTTCAAAAAACTCCTTTGAAAGATGAAAAACGCATATGTACATATGGGAAAAAGTGTATAATAACATCATGAAGATGATCATATCTTGGGCCCAACATACCCCCACACTTACGATTTTGCAGGTCCCACTACAAACAAAAAGAAGTCATCCCTCAGAACTAGGCTTGTTGAGGAGGATCGGCTTTAGAAGCCTCTCCTTCTTGTTGTGTAGGCTTAGCCTTGTGCCTCTTGTGTTGCTTTAATTGTGCTCTGAGGCTGCGGTTAGATCGGGTCATCCCATCGACCAACCATTGAAGGGACTTAACTTTTGCCTGAAGGATTGAATTGTGATGATGAAGGTGTGCATCTATTGTCTTCCTCTCTTCCAATTGTTGGAGAAGCTGATGGTTTTACCTTTCTAGCTCCTCTATAGTTGGGGAAGAACTAGTGATCTTCGAGGAAGGCTTAGTTCCTTTGAGAGATGTGGACAATTTATCAATTCTAGGATCAAGAGTGGGCATGGGTGAAGTAGGTGTGATGGGAGTTTGAAAAGGTGAGGTAGGTTATGATTTTGTGGCTCTAATCCATCCACAGAGACTTCTCTAGGTTGCTTATGAGGGCTCTCAAGGTCGTAGGATACTTGGATAGGATCCGAAGAAGGTGGAGGTTTTGCATAAGGCTTGGTTCTTATGTTCTGGGTACTCTTCTAAAAGGGTCTCTTACTAAATCGATTGGCTCCCCTCTTGTTTGTGGGAATGATGGGAAAGTCTTGTTTCATTACTTCTTGGGGATTCTTAGGTGTAGGATCAAGAGAAAATGAAGGCATTGGGGGGTCAACAATAGGCTTCGTTTGGTCTTTGTTCTTGGTCTTTTTCCCCGATGAAGAAGTAGGAATATCAACAAGCTTTTGGTATTGTTCAGGTAAAGAGGGAGTTTTTGCAAGGGAGTTTGGAGTTTTTGGAGAGTGAGGCTTGGATGGAGAGATAGCTTTTAGGCTAAGTGGCTTTTTGTCGGTCTTAACTGTCAAGTGAGGATTTGCAAATTGGTAGATAAAGGCATCCCAACTATGCCCCTGCTTCTCTAGTTCGGTAAGAACGAGGAGTTTGATCAAACTATGGTGGAAGAGACTATTGTGGGGGTTGGTCACATTTTTCCTCACTTGAGAGGACATCTTCTCCAAGATTTTAAGAAAATAAAAGGGAAAGTTCAAGGGTTTGTTGAACAGAAAATGAGCCAGCAATCTAAAGTGACAAGCTTTGAAGGTGAAGTATCTACCTTCACATGTAATTAACCTTATGATAGCGACGAGGGGATTGACCAATTCTGGCTTTATCCACTCCTTAGTATACCCTTTCACTCCTAAAATTCTCTCGAATTCGGGCTTAAACACCCTATTGTAACTTGAGTGCGGCAATTGATGATTCTTAAACCACCTATCTCCCATTCTTGGAAGTTTTTTTGCAGCAACAATTGACTCTTCTGTTACTGCAAAATTGAGAGACCCTACATGTGCTATCTTGCCATCAAAACCAATTGCAAATTGCATAGAAAGTTCGTCATCATGGCCTTGCAAACTCGATAGAAATGGCCCCCAGCTAGCATGCAAGAACGCTTCCCTGCACTGTGCGAATTTTGGAATGGCAAACAACTCTGCATAAGAGGATGGTTCATATCACTTGGGCATTGTGACAGAGCTTGAATTCACTAAGCAAGGGAGAAAACGAGCCATGCAGAGACACAAATTGGGCAAGGTCTTAGTGCAATTGGAATAGAGGGCGAATTTTACCAGGCAAGGGTGAAAACAGGCCAAGAAATGGCATGGGTTTAACACAGTCTAAGTGTGACTAGAATAGAGGGTGAATTCGGCAGAGGTTGGGCGTGATTCCTTAATGCAGGGCAGAGAAAATGGCAAGGGAAAATGAAACAATAGAATGCCCAGCCCGATTTTGGATTCTCTTATGGTGGAGTACGTTGCCCACATGTGCACATGAGCTGCCATGTGTGGGAGATTCGAATTTGATGGTGAGCTTGGGAGAAATGGAGTGGTGCATACTTAGATCAATGTCCAAGTCTTTTGACTTGGAAATTTTATCATAACCATATGAAGCATCTGTTAATCAATGCCTGCAACCAAGGTAATTAAATATAATTGAATTCTAGTTACCTAGAATCTAGGATAGTTACTGGTATGCAATGCAATGGCACTTCAAATGGCACTTCAAATGGAATTTCATCTGGCACCTCATCCAGCACATCATCCGATACCCCTGTATTAAGTGAATTTTTGCCTCTTATAATGGACAACCTGCAATTTTGAAGTGTTTTTGACAGCCATAGTGGTTAATGAGCAGAGGTAGAGTGGTCCATGCTTACTCATTCTTCTTGTATATAACATATAGTGTCAAAACCTATAATGAACAGGTTGTAATGAACAATAAACCGATAAAGAGTGGTATGTTAAGAATGATTTTAGTAATGTATATCACACAAGAGTTAAGCAAAAAAATAACATGACTATCAATGTAATAACCTATATCATGGTAATAATACAAAAATTCTTGCAAAGACTCTTTTCTCTAGGCAATAATCATTTGTCAGCTCATCAACCCCTCCCCCACACTTAAGTATTGTGACACCTCACAATCAAAAGTAAAGGAAACTAGTCAGTATCCCCCAATAGCCGAAGATTTACAGTATGTCAAGTGTAAAGATGAAATTTCACAGATTGGTCTAACGAGATAGTTAGGAGATGGCCCCACCTATGGGATAAGAGATCTTATATATAGATAAGAAGAGGTAGGCAAGAGAGTTTCAATATAGTCTTAGAGTCATTTACCAATGGAAAATTGATGAGATTCATTAGCCTTAGCTTAACCACACATACTCCATGTCAGCTTTTTCTGCAAGTAATCTTGTACACCAGGACAAATTTAGATTTATTATTTATTTTTGTCAAATCATCATCCTCGCTAGGTAGAATGCCTCACTGCCAATAAGCTTGTTCAGCACTCCGGCGGGTTTACCTAGTCATACCATAGGTTGGTACCCACTGCCAGTAGACATGTTCAGTATCCTGGCAGGTTAGCCTCTTAAACCCTCAGAGACTGGCCCTCCATCCTTTAAGATTTTAGTATAATATTTATTATACAAGAAGATGGGGGAATAGCTCTGAAACAACTTTTTCTTTATTTTTTTTTTACTTGGGATGGTATTAATGTTAGAGGATGACTCTCCATTATATTGTGTAGTGGTTGTCCTTATGTAAGGGGTACTTAAGCGGACGTGGCCTATCTAAAGATATGATATAATCAATATTTTTAGTGTGTAGTGGATGGTACCATCGAGAAGGAACAGAAAGGTATCTCTGGGCTCAACTCACTTTCTTCTTTTGTAATTATGATGATGTTTCCATGACTAGCTGCTAATGAGACCTCCCTATTACTCTTTGATAAAGACACTTGACTTACTTACTCAGGTTTCTTGGAAAAACTGTATGAGAGACCTCTAGGCTGGATAGTTATGATATCACTTCCTTATACAGTGGTGAAGAGTTTCAAGAGAAACTGCTTTAGAATGCCTTAAAAAATGAGAATGTTTGCAAAAATATGGCTAACTACAGTAAGTCAATATTCATTTGATGATTTAATAGACACAAAATTCAAGTATAACAATGTTTTGAAGAAATATCTTTGAAACTGTGTACTCCTAGTGAAATAAATACTTACAGAAACCTCTTAGAATTTCCTTATTAACAAAAACTATTTGCATATATACATTAGGAAATCTTTAAAAAACTTTTCAAGAACAAGGGGGAACTTCCCCATCTACTAAGGCCAATGCCTTGTCATCTTTCATGACCTATAGAAAATCTTCTCTAGAAATGGGCTTATGATAAAATTTAAGTTGGTGTCCATTTACCACAAAGGAGACTTGTCCATCGTCAATTGTTTTAATTTTTACAACTCCATTGTCATATACAGTGTCTACCTCGTAAGGGCCCAACCAACGGGTGGTAATTTTTCCTTTGAAGGTTTTGAACTGGGAATCTAACAACAGGGCCCAATCACCAGGCTGGAAGTGTTTCTTTTTAATAAACTTGTCATGCCACTTGCTCCTCTGGTTTTGGACCAATATTGTCCATTGGATGGCATCTTGCCTGATTTCATCCAACTCATTTAAATGTAGGGCTCGTTGCTTCTGAGCCTCATCCAATTTCAATCCTAATTCTATGGCAATACGGAAGGTCCTTACTTGGAATTCTATTGGTAAAATTACTTGTTTCCCGTACACTAGCTCATAAGGGGTATGCCCAGTGGTATTTATCCAGGTAGTTTGGTATGCCCACAAAGCCTCTGGGAGCCTATTATCCCAATCTCGATGATGTAACTGAACAATCTTGGTCAAGATGGCTTCTAGAACTTTGTTTGTGGATTCTACCTGAACATTGGCTTGCGGGTGGTATGGAGAAGATTTACAATGTTTAATCCCATATTTCTCTGTTATCTCTTTCATCATCTTGGAAGTGAATTGAGTGCCTTGGTTGGTAACAATTTCATGAGGGACACTGAAGCGGGTAAATATGTCTTCATAGATGAATTCAACAATAGACTTCTTTGTGGCCCTAAATAGAGCTTTTGCCTCTACCCATTTGCTGACATAGTCCGTACAAACTAAGATATAGTTCTTCCCACGAGACATGGGTGAAATTGGTCCTACAAAGTTGAGGGACCATTTTTCAAAGGGTTCTATCATAACTTGGGCCTGCAAAGGAAGTTCGTCAGATGATGTAGGTCTTCCTAACCTTTGGCAACTATCACAAATTCTCACATACTTGGCAGCATCTTTGAAAATGCTAAGCCAATAGTAACCTGAATGTAACACCTTATATGTTGTGTAGTTGTCAGAGAAATGGCCACCACATGGTCCATCGTGACAACTTCATAGTATATCAAGTACCTCGTCCTCTCGGACACATCTACGAATAATCAAATCAGGACCTATGCAAAAAAGATCATGACCAACCCAAGAGTAATTAGCACTCTGTGTAATAATTTTCCTCTTTTCATGAGGTGACAAATGAGACGGTAACTTGCTAGTGGCCAAATAGTTTTCCATATCCACGAACCATGGGGTATTGACAGAAAGGGAAAAGAGATGCTCATCTGGGAAACTATCATTTACAGGGATATCATCATCCTCATTCTTTATGCGAGAAAGAAAGTCAGCTACTACATTATCCTTTCCAGGTCAGTCAAGCACAATGATGTTAAATTCTTGCAATAACAAGAGCCACCTAGTCACTCGGCCATTAGTTATAGGTTTATTCATGAGGAACCTAATGGCGGAATCATCAGTGTGTAAAAATACTTCATAACCTGTAATGTAATGAAGAAACTTGTTAATAGCATGAACAATTGCCAAGAACTCTTTCTCAGTGACTATGTAGTTCAACTCAACAGGGGACAAGTTCTTGCTTACAAAATAAATGGCATAGGACTGTTGGTCTTCTTTCTGCCCTAATACCCCTCCTATTGTTGTGTCAGAGGCATCGGTGGATATATGAAATGGGAGAGTCCAATTGGGCCCTCTAAGAACTGGTGCCACGTACATCTTAGCTTTCATGGTTTCAAAGGTAGTTTGACATTGCTCAATCCAAACAAAATAAACATCTTTTATCAATAATCCAAACATAGGTGCAACAATCTTTGTAAAATTTTCAATAAACCGTCGATAATATCCGGCATGTCCAAGAAAGATTCTCACCTCTTATGAGTTTTGGGGGGTGGAAGTCTAATAATGACCTCAATATTTGCAAGATCGAATTTTATTCCTTCAGATGAAACATGATGTCCTAGAACCACTCCTTCAGTTAAAAATATTTTTCATTTTTCATGACTTAGAGATCGGTTCATTTCCTAGAATCTGATGAGGACTTTTTCTAAGTTGTCTAAGGCTTCATGGTAAGTGTTGCCATAGACTGCAAAGTCATCCATGTAGATCTCCACACAATCATGAATAAGATCAGAAAATATCCCTAATATTGCTCGTTGAAATGTGGCAAGAGCATTACACAATCCAAATGGGAAGACCCTATAGGCATAGGTGCCCCAAGGATAGGTAAAGGTAGTCTTGTCCTGGTCTTCAGGTGCTATAAGAATCTGGTTGTACCCGTTGTACCCATCTAGAAAGGAGTAATACTTCTTTCCATACAAGGTATCTAGAACTTGGTCAATGAAAGGAAGAGGAAAGTAGTCTTTCAGAGTGGCTTTATTGAGTTCCCGGAAATCAACACAAATTCTCCATTTCCCGGTCACTTTATTTGGAACCACTACAATCAGGGATACCCACTTACTGTCGGAGATGGGATAGATAAATCCAACATTTAATAACTTTTGGATTTCCTCCTTGACTATGTCTTTGAGTGTTGGGTTCATCCTTCTATCGGGTTTCCTAACAGGTGTTACTTCCCCCTGGGTGTGTATATGATGGATGCATGTGTCAGGGTGTATACCCTTCATGTCAGTGTATTCCCAGGCAAATGCTCTTGATTGTTCTTTAAGGATATATACTAACTGTTTCTATTGTTCTGTATCTAGCCCAGAGTTTATATGTAAAAGTTTCCCTGTACTAATCTCATAGGGCATAGTATAAGACATGGAAGACTCATTGATTTTGAAAATAAAAGATGTTGAAGACAAAACAGATGGATCTAATTGTTCTTGAAATTCTTCCCCGAACATGTACGCAAATTGGGGAAAAGACTGTGGAAAATCCACACATCTAATAGCATAAATGAATTAGTTTAGCACATTTTCTGGTGTATGCTTCTGAAGTGCACTTGCATGGTCACTAGGCAATACAGGTTCTTCCCAGTCTTCGTTCTCATATGGAAATTCAAGCCACCATAGATTTTCCATAACAGGTTGAGCTGGAGGGTAAATGGTGAGCTTCTGGATAGAAAGACCATTTGATATGGTCATTTCTCCTTCTCTACAACCAATAAATGCATTGGTTATGGCTAGCCAAGGTCTTTCCAAAATAATGATATGGCCTCTATGTCACATACCCACTACGGAAAAAGAAAAAAAAATCGCTCTTCCTCAAGGGATAGAATCCCCAAACCTATGGGGGCCTAGCGCAGGCTAGCTCTTCCCTTATCCACCTCCATGTGATCGTTGGTTTTGACCACAGGCCAAGCCAAGAGGTGCCTTTCATGTTTCACGACTCAACGATGCAAGAGAGTCAAGTCTTTTGACTCTTCAAACCCCGAAACCTGAAATCTTACCTTTGATGAGATCAACAGCTGTGAATCTCCCCCTAATCTGACGATCCTGGTCGTATCGGGATTTCGGTAACCGGGAGTTCAAAATGTAGCGACCCAAACCACCAGTCACTCCATTCCCTGAACTTCGATACACGATTTCTTGAACGAGATCCAACAATCCTCAATGATTTGGATCCAGCAGTCTAGATCTTTTCATAGTTTCGTGAACTGAGAGTTCACGATGTAGCAACTCCAAATCTCTTGTCACTCCAATCCCTGAATTCTGATATGGGAATTCATGTATGAGATCAACGACCCTCCTTGATCTGGATCTGATGATCACTATCCCTCCTAAGCTTAAGGGTGTTGAAAGACACTCAGTCTTAATCCCTTCGTTGTTCTACAAGATCCAATGGCCCACAGGATTTTGGAGCTTTCCCCGAACTCTAACCGCTCACCACGCGTCTCCTCCGATGGACGGTCCAGATTCAAGTTAGATCGACAACCCACAAGCCCCATGATCTAATGGTTGTGATCTCTCTTAAACCAACAACTAGGATTAAGTCGTGATTTCGCGACTCGCGAGTTCTAAGAACTCCTCCCGTTGACTTCTTTCAGTGGCGAGTTAGCGAAATTCCTAACTCTTTCCACGTGTCCTCTACAAATGGACGGTCCAGATCTATCATGAACCGACGATCATGATTCATTGTCGATGACTCCCCATCAAGATTCTGGGGAATCCTTCTCCTGTGATTTCCCGATGCTGAAACACCGACCGATAGCCACGTGTCCCTCCAATGGATGGTTGTGACCTTTAGCCACAATCAACAGTTGTGATCTTTTTGGGATGATCAATGGTCATGATCAAATCCTGGATTTATCCTTTTTGAGAATTTGGGAGAGTCTTCACTCCCATTTTTCCCAGTGCCAAATCCCAGATGGATGTGGATCTTTGACATGCATCCTTTGGGATAGACGATCCCCATGCTTTCAGGACTTTGACGAGACCTCCTCTCTCCCCTACATGCACCAAGTTAAACCTCGTGTGCCTTTTCTAGATCCGATGGCTATCAGTCCCCTTTGCTCGATCTTAAGGTTCAGATCTATTCTCCTGCGCACTCTTCTCCGGCTGTCTGGAAGTAGGCTCCAACGGTCCAGATTTTCCCCTGCGAATTGATGATTCTCCTTTTAGGACTTTGGGGAAATCCTCACCTCTATTTCCCCAAATTGAACCAATGGTTCAGATCTGATTTTGATCATGATCTCTATCACTCCTGAGCTTTCATATGCTTTGAAACCTCCAAAGGGTTTCTCAACCTCTGCACTCCATGTAGGGTTCTTGCACACAACGGTGCGATCCTTCCTGAGCTTGTCTAGGACTTAGGTAGTTCTGGGTTTGGTTTGCCTCCCAAAGAGCCTTTGTCGATCTGCACTACCTCTCCTGATCTTAACAAACTTCATCCTCCAAGGAATCTAAACAATTAGGAGGGTTGGCATGTGTACATGAAACTGTGTCCGGGGTCAACGAACATACAGTTCATGACTCTTGCTTATGCCTCCACAAGACACAAGCATTTATGAGTATAAAATCATCTCCTAATCATATAATTTCTTACTGGCCTAGTTATCCAATCAAGCAGAAATAAGGGGGATACAGTATATCCATTAAGAAATATGTACAATTCCTAAAACATACACAGTATAACCAATTCACACACAGTTACAGCTAAATTACACAAGGTAGGAAATCGCTTATCTATTACAGGTTGTCGCCAACCAACTGACTATGGGTGTTCATCCTTCCACCCAACCATAGGCTCAGAGGCATTCATTCTTAGCACTCTGGCCACCCCCGTGCCAAGCCATGATATCACAAGGGAGTTCTCACAGTTCTTAGGAGCTATGTCTTTGTCCCAGCTTCTACTTTGGTCCTGGTCTCTGCAACTCGGAGCTTTCTCTTTCAGTTATGGCTTCAACGAGGTTTCTCGGATGCTCTTTCACATCAAGCTTGCAGCCTTTTGTTCATGATTCTGCTGAATTATCTCCCTTACAAGCTTACGCTCTCTCATTCCATGTCTCTTCTCCCTTGTGTATCCCCCTTACCCTGGAAGGTTTTTTCCAACCTATCATGTTCCTTCTGTCAGAAGGAAGTTCAGGTCTGCAGGTCCATGTTGTACTTCGGGCTGATAGCCCATGTTTCGATTCATGGGGGTGGTTGATAATTCAACCACTGGTCCTTTCTTCATTAACTTATTCCTCTCCTTGGGATCTGAGCGAGGTGTCATCCTCATCAAGGGAAATTTGGGGTTATTTGTCATAATGAACCCTCTCTTATAGTTTTAAAATTCTTCCTCTAGTGATATCATGGCCAGTACTTTCAAGGCTTCACCCCCACAGTCAGTTATTTGGCAACTCAGTCAATACATTTACATTGTCCTCATGCCTTAGCATGGTAATTCCTATTTTTTGATTAATTACAAATTGGGGGAAACAGGGTGTTACAATTCCCTCCCCCTTAAAGGAACATCGTCCTCGGTGTTCTTTCTCAAAAACACCTATCATGCCTTTCTCATTCAACCACATCAGAATTCTTGGCCTTCGTCCTCGGTCAGGTCCTCTTTGAGGATCTTAGTCTTCGTCATTTGCCTTCAATAATTCTTGGACAACAAGCACATTAATCACAATTTTGTCCGAAAACATCTTACTGTTGCTCAAAATTCAAAAGGAAATTTTCATAATCTTAGCACAATACTTATCTATGCAGTTTGTGGATCTGTATCCACATGGTAGTTTTGTTATCCATGCTCATAGCTTTCCTTGATGTACCCATTGGGTGCATGATTCCAATTCAATAGTTCACAAGAGCTATCATGATTTCATCTTCCTTTCCAAGGTTTTTTCGCACGGGAAACTAACCAATGTGTGCATGATCCCAATAGTTTACAAGAATTATTAAAGTCTCCTCTTCCTTGTGGTCACTCACCCTCCAGGCCTAGGCTCAAGCATCCCCTTCACTATTATACAGTCCCTCAGGCAATCCATCTTGCCCTGCCAAGGTTTTCTTGCACGGAAAAATTTTAGAGACTCTATCGAGTCTTGCAGTCGAGGCGTCCCTCAGACTTGCTCTACCGAGGCATACCTCTGGCTTGTGTTACCTCAACACAATAATTTTCAGGCGATCATGGCTTATCACGGGGTTTTCATGGCTCAGCAGTAGCCTTTTTTCATCATCTTTAGCTTTGACAGCCTTCATCTATTCCTTCTAGATAGGTCTTTTCTCCTCACCTATGTCACAGGTATACAACATTCATGAGACATCATTATAAATTCCAACTTTCAGAATTTTTATTGCAAATCTGTCACCCACAAATTTTTCCAATCTCTTCTTTTATTTTCAGATATGTTTCATACGAAACCAGATTCACAAGCATGGGACTTTCTTTCCCATAACATTTTAGCTCAGTAGGAAATCAGTTTTCCTTATGGGCTTACAACATTTCCATATCCAAGACTCTTTCTTCCTACAATCATTCCTCAGCTAATCAAATTGCCAGTTCTCATGCACATACATTTTTATCACACATTTTCAACTTCATCACAACAATTTCAGAATTGTGCATACTAACAATCAAATTCACTTTCTCAAAAGGAAATACCATTCCTCGTAGTTTTGCTCAGCAAGAAATCGGTCTTTCTTATGGGATTACCTCACTGCCATATCCATGCCCCTTTGCTTCCTACAATTCATTCTTTCCACAGCCAAACAAACTATTAGTCTCATCTCAACATACATAACTTTTCAAAACGTAATTCAATATTTCAAAAGGGTTTTAACAATTGTGCCAATATCCATGGCCACATTCATACCCAATGCATTCTTGCATTATTTTTCAAGTTTGTCACACTTTATGACCGGTTCTTGGCCATGGGGTGTTGGAATTTAACCAACCTTTTTCTCATATGGTTTATTTGTTTTCTTTCATTCTTACAGTAGGACCATACTGCCTACTATAGGCCGATCACGATCCCAAATCAATACACATGAACTCAAAAATTTCTCATGAATGCCTTTATGCATTCCTTGATTGTCAATGCATTCATGACATATCAATTCATGAATTCTTCCAAGGGTTACAAACAATGTTTACTACCATAGGTTCATACCTCCATCATTCCGGTTCTTCGTCCTGAGTCATACCTTACTTGGGTATCCAAGGCATACAACTGCCTTTCAAGTTTATGCATAACACTAAGACAATAAAATATTTCAGAAGGGGTTCTTACCAAATCCCTTCATACCTTGTGCCACACAGGCACAAATATATTTATACCATTTCTTGCCTGCTAGCACCCTCTTTCTTATTTTTACCTCATCACCAGTGCTTTATGGGGACTTTTACAACCCTGTCAACAATCTTTCGCTCGCAGCCTTCTCTTGGTCATTCTCTATTTGAGGTTGCCCATCATTGGCAACTGTCTTCCTCAATAGCTCCAATTCATTTCTATACACAGCATGCATCAACATAGACACAATTACATTAGTCATAATATTAAACCAAATGCATGTATCATAACATTCGAATTCATAAACATCCTCAAATGTCTCCCTAAGTGCAACACAAACAAATTTCAATTGTATCTTCAACAATACAATCCTTATTACTTATGGTGTCAAGACCTTTTTATTTTTATTGGCATACCAGCATTCTCATCCAAGGGAAAAAATAATACTCAATGAGGAAAGAGTTGAGGACTCTCCCCTTCTTCCAACTCTTCCTACACCGCCTCGGACTTTGTAGCCCAGCCGAAATATCTCTAAGGCCTCACTGCCTCTTCTCTACTTTTGCAATTCTACTCCCTGTCAGAATCTTCCTAATCTTTTCCTTGATCCGCCTTGGTTAGGCCTCACCCTAACCCCTTTTGGGATACCCCAGTATTCTTTAATAGAAACTCTTTTCTCATAATGAATCATGAACATGTGCATCCTACACACTTCCATTCAGTTATTAGAATGGTCAATATTTAGTTGTTAGTCTTCTATTAATTACATGATTCTTTCAAAATGTAATCTAGGATTCTTATATACAGATAGGCCTTGCAGCCCATTGTCCGACTGTGTTCTTCTGACAAAGTCCTTACACAGTTCCTCCACCGGGAACTCCTTCAGCATGCAACTCCCTTGTTGTATATCCATCACTATTTGTGATGGCCTCAGCCTTGAGTTAGCTTTATCTTTTTACTAAATATTCCCCTTAAGGAATATAAACATGCATCTTTGTTAACTTACATCTATGATGAACTTAACCATTTTCATAATCCTAAGCCTACATGTAGCTGTCATAGTTATATGGTACAGACCCCCCCCTTTCTCTCTAAGGGTTGTGTGACCTCTCGGTTTTAGGATCTTCTTAAGACCGAACTGAAACAGTCTTCGATTCCCTGCTGGAACCTATAAGAAACAATCCATGGATCTTCACAAATTTCAGCCCATGTGTACAAGCGCTTAAATGCAAGTCTCTTCCATGTGACCACGCCTTGTGACCACACACTAACCCAAAAAGGTGGTTAGTGATTTCACGTATCGGCGATATGAGTCAATCGACTCTCCGTCATTCAAACTCTTGATACCTGAAATGCTGAAATTTTGGATCAGATCAACGATCACCAACAGCTCTCCAACCAATGGTTGTAATTATGTCCCGATTTCACTTTTCATGACTTTGGGACTTTTGTTATGAATCACCTCGAATCCTTGGATCCCCGAAATTGTAAAATTTCGGAGTTCTCAATCTGACGGTCCTGATTCTTCAACGATTTGACATCTCAGATCTCGTCAGGGTTTCGCGTATCGGGATTTCGCGATTTCGCATGTTGCGAAGTCGAAAGACCTTTCACCTCCGTTCTCCCGATCCCTGAAATTGCAAAATTCTCTCTGGACGATCAATGGTCCAAATCGCTCCTTGATCAACGTCTATGATCTTTTCACGAATTCTCATTGCTTCTTCCAAGCCCTTTGGTTTTTGTGAAACTCCAGTATCTCCTCGCAACTAACTAGTGTGCTACTTCTCCGAGATTGAACAACTTGAAACATTTTGGCTTTTTTGAATGGATCTTGACTCTCGATCTTATCCAATCTTCAAAATTATTTTCTGAAGGATTTCTCCCGCTCAATCCTCCATACTTATTCTTTCTTCGAACTTCATTTTTATGTGCTTCACCTTTGAATGATTCAACTCTTCGAAACTTAGAAACTTTTTCTAAGAGTTTCCTCTCGAGACTCAAAACCACTACTTCTCCTGGTATACTTTGCGCTCAAACTCTGGAGTTTTCAAACTTTAACACAAGATTTATTCTATATGCACGTTCGACAGACAAAATTCCCCCGCTATCTCTTTTGAGCTTTTAAGTTACTTACAGGACTAATCTCATAGTCATAACTCATACGGATGTTACCCTCTCTTTATGGGAACAACCAACAAGAGTCACTCTTGGGAATTAGCAATAGCCCCAAAGGACTCCTCTTAATCTTGTTTAAACAGATTATCCTTGTTGTCGATTCTAACCATTATAGGTCAGGTAATCTGACCCTACATATTTTCATCGGTCCTCTCAATCATGAGGAGTTATATGCTTAGGGTTTAGTCTTTTAATAATGTAGTATAACTTTCTAAGGATCCTACCAGTCCTTACCAGATTTCCTAAATCATGAAGGAGTTCTTCATGAGGATCTTAATTCTTACCTAACCAGCCATCTCAATTGCAAGAGACTCTACCTTCTTTAGTAGGTAGCCATCGTCACACTATAACAAAACAACTCAGTTCATGTCCCTTTTCTAGCTCATGCAGCTTCATAGCACAATTTATTCCACCTATGTTATTCACACTCAGGTCTTATCAGTGATATTGATCAATGCATCCCTACTCCTATAAGAGTAGTTATCATTTTGACAAAGGAACAATGTAATTCCTTTGCTGGAATTCCCTAGAAATTCCCAAATTACAGTTTCATTCTACAGTCCTTCTCCTTAAAGAGAAAATGAAGATAACAATATCTCCTTACATGACTCATACATGATCCCAAGCAGGCAAAGTGTTGTAACCATGATCTGATACCAATTTGTCACATACCCACTATGCCAAAAATAAATTTTCGCTCTTCCTCAAGGGATAGAATCCCTGAATTCCTACGGGGGCCTAGTGCATGCTAGCTCTTCCCTTATCCACCTCCATGTGATCATTGGTTATGACCATAGGCCAAGAGGCGCCTTTTGAATTTCATGACTCAGCGATGCAAGAGAGTCAAGTCTTTCGACTCTTCAAACCCCAAAACCTAAAATCTTACCTTCGATGAGATCGACGGTTGTGAATCTCCCTCTGATTCGATGGTCTTGGCCGTATCGGGATTTCGGTAACTGGGAGTTTGAAATGCAGTGACCCAAACCACTGGTCACTCCATTCCCCGAACTCCAATTTCTTATACGAGATCCAACGATCCTCACTGATTTGGATCCAATGGTCCAGATCTTTTCGGAGTTTCGTGAATCAGGAGTTCACGATGCAGCAACTCCAAATCTCTTGTCACTCCAATCCCTGAATTTTGATATGGGAATTCATGTATGAGATCAACGACCCTCGTTGATCTGGATCTGACTGATCCAGGTGGATATCGGGGGCCACCCACCTTTTCCAAATGGCTCAAAACAGTTTTCTGGTCGTTTTGGCAATTTACTATTTTTAGCAGGTTTTCACTTCCGGGGCCATTTTGAGGGCCTAAATGAAGTTTTTTCGAGATAAAGGTTCTCAATGATAGACAAAGGCATGATTGAGCCCCCAAAATGAATCTCCTCTATGATACCTTTCCAACGAGCTATCACACGCCTAAAACGGAGATCGTATGCAAAAGTTACGACCCCGGGAAGTTGATGCACCAACTTACCCAAACGGGGCCCACATG
>ML780898.1:488106-501874 GCA_009831015.1 Picea engelmannii | reverse complement strand
TATTAGCTCATAGAACTGTGAAATTGTGAATGATTTCAGCATGAGAGTGTCCGCGTAGTATTTGATATGAGTGAGTTAATATATACTTATCACAGAGGAAACCATGCACGACTTACGTTGATAATGGAATCTAGTTACGCTTAAATTGAGCTAAGATAAGCTCCCAGCCCGTCCTCGGGAAGCTATCTTCCCTATATGTCTCCAGGAAAGCCCTGAGATAGATCTATTATAGAGTTTCTGCCTTGTAGAAGGGATACTTAGCCATTCTCGAGAAGGCCTTCAAGGAGGAAGAAATCGACGGTCAAGACCTTACGGAGAAGATTGACAAAATTTCGTCAGCCGTTAGATCTAGAAAAGTTGCACGGGGTTTAAGCCCTAGCGTGCATAAGAGGAGTCATCGGGAAATCTGAGTCATCGGGGTTTTGTGAAGTTAGAAAATCGAGACCTTGTGGTCCTCGAAATCTCGAGAACGGATCCTAGCCGTTGATCTCGACAGGACACGTGTCAGCGTTTGGGAGGCATCGGGATTTTTACCATCGGAGATTTGGGGAGTATAGAACCGTTACATATTGAAATCACGATCCGTGATTTCCTGATCAGATCTGGACCTTCCATTGTGCAAGACACGTGTCAGGAGATCCTGTAAAGTCGGGGATCGGGAAATCGGGGTTTCCGGAAACAAAAGACTCATACATATTGAAATCGCGATACGCGATTTCCCGATTAGATCTGGACCGTCCATTGTGTAAGACGCGTGTCAGGAGATCCCGTAAAGTCGGGGATCGAGAAATCGGGGTTTCCGAAAACAAAAGAATCATACATATTGAAATCGTGATACGCGATTTCCCAATTAGATCTGGACCATCCATTGTTCGAGGACGCGTGTCAGAGGATCCCGTAGAGTCGTGGATCGGGAAATTGGGGTTTTCGAAGATAAGGAAACTGTGTCGCTGGGAATTGCAATCGGTGATATCCCGACGGTGACATAAGCAAGGTGGGACCACTAGAGTTAGGGTGAAGGACAGGTGTCCATCATCTGGGAAGAGTCGGGAAACCCGTAGGAAAATCTCGGTACAATCATAGCCGTCCATCTATGAGACAGGTGGCTACCATCGAGAACCATCGGCGATTGGCCCATCGAAAAATCGGAGTTCTCGAGGCCATGAGAACCAGGACATCATAAGTCTCGAAACCCTGAGAATCAATCTGGGCCGTCCGACTGCGAGGACAGGTGGCAAAGGATCGGGCGTCGTCGGAGTTTTGTTCATCAGAGTTTTCGATGGTAAGGAAATTGTGCAACAGGAAATCGCGATCTGCGATTTCCTGATGAGATCTGAGCCGTTCATTATGAGGACGCGTGTCAGGGGATCCTGAGGGATCGGGGTTCGGCATTTCGGGTTTCCTGCATACAAAAGAATCATGACCAGAGAAGTCGCGATTTAGCGATATCCGATGGAATGACACGAGGCAGTGGTGACGTGGAGGAGAGAGAGAGAGCTCACACGTGCATCAGGGATCGGCATTTCAGGATTCTCAATGGCGAGAAAATCACGTCAGGAGAACTCGCGAACCCCGAAAGCCCGACGTAATTAACTTAACACTTAAACCTTCATCAAGGATTAATTAATGATTGTTTAAATAAGACTTGATTATATCGCGAAATCGGAGATCGTAGATTCGGGGTTCAGTATGCGTCGAATCTTTGTTGTGGGAAAACCCGAATCCTGACAGGGTGATACAAGGTCACGGTCATGGAGGCCGGTCATATAGACCAAGGTATAGCCAGTAGGGGCTAGCCCTTAGAGATGGAGCTCATCGAAAAATCAGGAATCGGGAGTCTGTGAGGACAGAGGTTTGTGACAACGAAAGTCGCGAAACCCCGAAACCTCGATGAGAAGTTGTCATATAGGAACAGGTTGTATGGACCAAATGCTTAACCAAGCGGGGCTGAGGCAACCAAGGGGCGCGTCGAAAACTCGTTCCATCGGTGATTGGGGATTCGAGACGACAGGGACCCTCGACACCGCAACCTCCGAAACCCCGTATCCCGATATTGAACCAGGGATTGGCATTTTGCAAGTGCAGGTTTCTGGAGATTTCTCATTTGTGGGAGATTAATCCAAAAATTTTAAATTACGATAGTGGGTGTGTTACAGGAAATTTGGGGTTATTTGTCATAATGAACCCTCTCTTATAGTTTTCAAATTCTTCCTCTAGTGATATCATGGCCAGTACTTTCAAGGCTTCACCCCCATAATCAGTTATTTGGCAACTCAGTCAATAATACATTTACATTGTCCTCATGCCTTAGCATGGTAATTCCTATTTTATGATTAATTACAAATTAGGGGAAATAGGGTGTTACACTCTAGCAGGATCCTTTGAATGAATGACAAGAAAATCTACGGGGTACTCCCATGAGGCTAAAGTAACCATGACATCATCTATAATCCCTTTAGGTATAACCCTAGTCTTATCTGCTAATTCCAAAATGTTTGGGCTAGGCCGAAGAAGAGATTGTAACTGTAATTGTTCCAAGGTAGTAGAGGTCATAACATTGATGGATACCCCTAGTTCTATGAGAGTGTTTCCAATGAAGACCTCATTAATGGTTATGGTCACTACGGGGTTTCCTGGATTCCCATATTTTGCTAGCTTTGGCTGCTTTGATATGTACTCAGAGAGTCTTCCTACCAAATGTACTGTAGGAGGGTCCTTTTGCTTCCTACCTGGCTTCTTAATACACAATTCTTTGACTACCTTACTATAGATTGGAATGTCTTTAATAGCTTGAAGCAGGGGAATCTTGACACAAATGTTTTTCAACTCATTCAAAATGTCAAATTCCGGTCGGGTGGTACGTTTCTTGATTACCAATCAGTCTGGATAAGGAGGGACCTTTATAATTTGTGAAGGTTCATTTTGGGGAAGCTTGGGTTCTTGATTCCTTGGGATAATAACATATTCCCACCTAATGTCATATGTGGGTTGTTGGGTGGTTTCTTCTTCTTCTTCTTCCTGGATGACTATTGAGGGTCTCTGCCTTTCTAGAACTTTTCCCGATCTTAGTTGAATTTCCTGTAATGGAACAGGAGTAATAACATATGTCGGGAAGTCCTGCATCTCAACATTGTTAAGAGGTTCAGGGGGCTTATTATTAGAATTCAACACTGGCTGTGCTGATAATAGTGTCAGTTTCGGGGAGCTTGCATTTTGAAATTGTAGTGGTTGTTGTTGTGGGATAGGAGGTAAAGGTGGTGGAACAAAACCTGGTAAATGTTGCAGAGTGTTTGATGAGAACTAAGGATAAGGATGGTTGTACATATGGATATGTGGAGCTTGAGGATTTCCTTGGTTGTGTCCTCCCCTCCATCCTTGAATCCAAGGACGTTGGTACTGAGTAGACCAATTTTTCCAACCTGGTGAGTTCCACTGTTGTTGTTGATAATAGGGTGGAACTTGAGACTGTAGATCTGGGTATGTGGGTTGATTCCTAGGTTTCCATGGCCTCCTAGGTGCATAAGAAGACTCCCTAGGGTCCCCACTCCTATAGATGTCTAATAAACCGGGCATCACCATGCATCACCAAAAGTATGTCTTCTAGATTTCATAAAACATATGAATGGATGAAACATTCATTCTTTTAGGAAGGCATGAAGAAGGACATATGCACTTTTTTGGTTGAATGTAATCTTTGCTAATGAGACAAGGGTGAAACAATGAAAACTCCACATGCATTACAACCCTTACCTTTTCTGACGGCTATAGGGAAAGAAAACTCTATGGACTTCATAGTGGGGTTTTCCCAAATATGGAAAAAACTTTGTCATCATGGTTTTGGTTGATCTCCTTTCCCAAATGCATTCATTTTTAATTCCTCCAACATGTTAGGATATTTAGACAGTTAGGAGTTAGTTAATATCAACTTAGTCTAATGTGTCTTTAGGTAAAAGTGTGTTTCTTTAGTATGCATTTCTAGTTATGTAATTTGATGGTCATGATATGTTCTAGACATAGAGTGATCTCATGACTCATATTCTCTTCGATCTTAATGGCTACATTGTTTTGTGGATTAACACCCGAGTGGTACATGATCTCTATTTAAATAGCATGGAGGGTCATTTTCTGATGATTGATTGTGACAAACTCTTTTGTAAAATATTTTTCTTTTGCATTAATATATTGTCTCAAGTGGCCACATTGGCTAGGGCCATGGATTGTTTACCTCTTTGAGGGTTTTAACAATGTAAAAATATTGGAGTATTGATATTTGATATGGTTGTGTGAGTATTTACTAAAGGTGTTCATCCTATGTTGGAATACCATGTTTTGTTAAACATGGTATTAGAGCTTGTTTGAAGACCCGTTCCCATTGTCAATCAAGATCTTGAAGCCATGTTGCCTCATTTATAGGTTCTACTATTTCCCTGCATTTATGGGTTGAGAGGACTATTCCATCGTGTCTAGAGCACTTCTTTCAGTTAGAAACTTGTTTTTCTTCACTCAAAAAGGTTTATGCTTTCCCAAGATGCGACCATTTTAGTAAGATCCAAATGTATAAAGTTTGAATACTCCCTTTAAAAAACAAATTCTAGAGTTATTTTTTTTCCAGGTTACTACTCTTTGTGTATTCTCTTTATTTTTCTCTCTATGTGATCCCGGAAAATTAGGAACATAGTGTAAAAAAAAATCACTTCCATTTTTCGGGTAAGCTAACCAAGATCTAACCCCATTGTTGTTGATATTTGGATAAGCATGCACATATTGTTTTTTTGGGAAGCACACACTTCTAGGTAGAGCTCCAAAGACAACAACAACAACACCCACATCCTCCATTAAGATTGTTGTATGTTTTTCACTAACTCACTTGGTTGACATTTTCTTTATTTAACAAGAGATCTTAAGTTCAAGTCTTTTTTTTAAGTTACTTTTTGAAAAAAATTATGCAAACTTGAATTCTCTCACAAATTTATTGTCAAGTGCCTTACACTTAAATTATAAAAGTGAATCACTATAAAGTAACTTTAATATTTTTTTTAGCTTCTTTCTGCATGCAATTTTTAAAGTGATTCTCACTTATTCTATAAAAGTGGATCACTCCATAAGTAATTTAGTTGTAAATTTTAGTTTATAGGTAAAGTTAGAGAAGGAAGAAAATTTTGTGCATCTATCACCACGTGGGTGAACTTCTACCTACCACATACATTTTTTTTTTAAAAAGGGCATAATTTTCATATCCAATATCTGTTTTCAGTGTTATTTTTTTAAACAACCTATTTTTTTAAGAACTCTCCATTCATATAGTCAATTTCATCTTTTGAATCCATATTATTTGCATAATTTAATATGTCCTTTCCAATTGATCTTTTGCTTATCGGTACCAACTACTTATCATGGAAACCTCATATGGAGGATGTACTAAGAAGTAAATTATTGTACCAGATTGCCTTGGGAACTGAAATCCCCCTTTGATGCCAAAAACAAATCCAAATGAGATAATAAAAATGGCGAAGCACATGAACTAACCAAAATTCCCATCTCTCTTGATTTACAGTTTCACCTTCAAGGAATTGATGACCCTGATAAATCTTGGGAAAAGTTTGAAGTTATGTTTGGTAAAAATAATGTAATTCGATCCCACCAGATTTGAAATCATCTATTGGCTCTATGTTCCAATGATTTTCCTTTCATTGAATATTGTTTATCTAAGTGTAGAACACTTATAATTTTGCTTAAAGATTGTAAAATAGATCATAAGGAAGATTTTTGCATATATGTTTATTCATGCTAATATTGGTAATGCATATTCTATATTTGTATCTACCTTTTATGCCACCAGAGAATCTCTAGGGAGTGCTTACCAAGCTCCCTCTTTTGAGTCTTTTTTTATTATTTGAATAGAGATCAAGATAAGCTTTTTCAACTTGGAGTGATTAGCATTGCAAATACATCTAACAAATTCTTAGTTGCCTAGCAGAAACATAAATCCAAGCATCCCGAGAAGCAACATCCTCACAATAAAAGAAGAAAAAAAAGGGTCTCAAACCCTAAAAGCCATCTTCTACTCCTAATGGAGACAAAGGAGAAAAATATAAAAGTAAGAATATTGATAGGCATTGTGATATGGATTGTGTAAGGGGAAAAATGAAAGGAAGGAAAGGAAATGTGAAACATATACACAAAAATATGGTAGAGAGCACAATAATATAGTAAGGAAATGCGACACATATGCACAAAAATATGGCAGAGAGCACAATAATATAATAAGAACCCAACTCTTCATCAAATAGTATAATATTGTAGAACAAACACTATCCTAGAATGGTGATAGCTTATCTCTGAAAAGGAGAGATGTTGGCTATGCTCATTCACCAAGAAGATATTACAAGAGGCTAAAAGGGTGACCTTTAAACATAATAAAAAATTCTTAAGGTATCAAACCCTAACCATCGGAGGTGAACTGCCAAAAGGTATGTGGGCCTGAAGTGGACACTCTTATTGAATTCAAAATGCTCTGAAAATAAATATTTTTTGTCTACATCATGAAGGAATAATGAGATGATCTTCTACAAATGAGAGGGACCGTATATATATTACTCACATGTGCCTTTTTGTTGAATTTCTATGACATGATATATGAGATTCGATGTATTATTACAATGATGAGTGTTCCATATATAGAGAACATATGGTGGCCATCCATGAAAGGATGATTCCCTTTGATAATAAATAACTATTTATTATTATTATTATTATTATTATTACTACTACTTATTATATATATTATTTAATAATTGATAATTATATTATTAATTATTAATCTAGGAGAATGTCTTCCCTATGTTATCCAAACATCAACACTCCCTCTCAGTGAGGGGGACATTTTGTTCCATGCACCTCAAGCACCTCAAGTCCATATTATTCATTTTCATGATCAAGGAAGGACTATGCCTGGGCCCATTTAACACAAGTACAACTTTGTGATAAATGCATCCTATCTCCCTTGGTATGCAACCCAATCTAGGAGAAGGTCCACCCAATGCTTACTTGGTACATTATAGAAAAATTTATGTTATGCATGGCACTCCCATGTGGACTTCTATAGGCTACTCCCTCTAGAAACACTAGGGTCAACTCCCCATAGTGTGTGACATCACAGTCAACTCCCTTGACATGTCCTCATGTGCTCTCTATAAGGGACGTGTCCTCATTGGTCTCCACAAGGGACTTTTGGGCTATAATCCCAAACCCACTTATCCCTTCTTGGATAAGTGTCCTCAAGATCAACTCAACTCAGTCACATAGGAGTATGATATGGAGAATGTCTCAGGAAGATGCAAACATCAACACTCCCTCTCAGTGAGGGAGGCATTCTCTGCCACGCTAGGGATGTCACACAAGTTCTTGAACTTCGTCCTGGTAAAGGGTTTGGCAAGAACATCAGCAACATGCTCATATTTAGGAAGGTACTACACTAATAGTTCCTTCCTCTGCACCATGTCTTAAAATAAAGGTGGAATCCAACAAATGTCCAAATAAATCTGCAAGGATTTTGTGAATCCACATTGCTTTGCGGACTACCACACTCAATGTAATGTACTCTGCTTATGCGGTGCTCAAGGCTAGAGAAGTTTGTTTCCTTCTACACTGGGAAACCATGGCATATCCTAAAGTGAAGAAACACCTAGAGGTTCTCTTCCTATCCACTGTGCTCCCTTCCCAATCAGAATCACTATATCCCTGTAATCTCACGTCACTACTGGAAGTATATCTCAGACTATCTCCAACTATGCCTTGCAGGTATCTCAACACATGCTTCATAGCAATACAGTGTGTCTATCTCGATTGACTCATAAATTGGTTAAGTGCACTCACTGCATAGGAAAAATCTGGTATGGTGTTAACCATATACATCAATGTTCTAATCAACTATCTTGTAGGGTCGGATCAATCTCGTCGAAATTAGAAGAAGACACACTTATTTTCTTCAAATTCTTCACCATTGGTGTAGCCATGGGCTTACAGTTCAACATATCAAACTTCTTCAATATCTCAACTGTGTGCTTCCCTTGAATCAAGAAGATCTCATTAGTTCTCTGCCACACCTCTAGTCCTAAGAAGTAGTGCATCATACCAAGTTCCTTCATCTCAAACTCATAGGCCAACACATACTTGCATTTAACAATAAGGCTCTATGTATCGGTGCAGAATAAATCATCAACGTAGAGGACCAAAATCAGGGACTCACCATTAACAATCTTGTAGTACAGGTTGGGATCAACAACACTTTTGTTGAAGCCCAAACTTATCAAGTGTCCATCAATCCTCGCATACCAAGCTTGAGGTCCCTATTTGAGTCCATACAAGGCCTTCTTCAACCTGCACACATGAGACTCCTTATCATGTATCACAAAACCATATGTTTGCTCGATGTATACTTCTTCCTCAATCTCTCTTTTGAGAAAGGTTGTCTTCACATCCATTTGATGTAGCATCCAACCCATGGATGTTGCAAGGGAAATAATCTTCTGGATAGAAGTGTGTCGAGCAACATGAGAAAAAGTCTCCTCATAATCTATTCCCTACACCTAAGAGAATCATCTAGCAACAAATATTTTTGTGTGCTTCTCGATGCTCCTGTCAGTTGTTTGTTTGATCTTATAAATCCACTTGGAAGTAACTACAAACTTCCCCTCAGGCCTCAGAGCAATATCCCACACATCAATCTTCATGATGGACTGATACTCCTCCGTCATGGAATCTCTCCATACTGGTTGACTAGATGCCTCCTCATAACAGGAAGGTTCAAAACTTTGAGAACATCCACTGAATCTATAGGATCAACAAGATCAATTGAATCCATAGTATCAATTGTCTCCATCTCAACTATTGGAGGGTGACGAGGAGAAGGCACAATATTTTCATGTCCCTCACTATCAATATCCATGTGAGATCCTCTATATCTTTTGAAATGCTACCTCCTCCTCAAAGGTAACATCTCTTCTCACCTCAATCTGTCTTTGATGTAGATCCGATATGCCTTCTAAGACTCACTATACCCCACAAATGTACTCGTTCTTCCTAAAGGGTTTATCTTGGTCCTTTTCTTCTTGGGTACATGAATGTATAGTAGACACCCAAATATCCTGAAGTGTCCAACCTTAGGCTTTACTCATGAACTGTGTCCATACTAGACATCTCGTGGTTCCCTCATGGAACACATGTCTAAGACTTATCGAGATTCCCTCATGGAACCAATGTCTCACAAGACATATCAAGGTTTCCACGTGAAACTAATGTCTTGGTTCCTTCATCTAACCATCTGAAGCACGACATGATGAAGTCCAAATTCCCTCCTACTAGTCCATATAGGATCCTCCAGGGAGAATGTCTCATGATACTACCTCAAACATCTCTAGGACACATCGAGGTTCCCTCATGGAACCAATTTCCCCCAAGAAACATCGAGGTTTACTCATGAAATCAATGTCTTAGTTCCTTAATCTGACCATCTAAAGCACGTCAGGATGAATCTACATCCCCCCCTACTAGTCCACACAAGACCCCATGGGGAGAACGTCTCACAATGTTGTCCAAACATCAACACTCCCTCTGGAGCTAGAGGTGACTCCTCCTTTGTCTCTACTTCATTTGACACTGAAGGTAGATCTTCCTCCTTCTCTAGAGGTAACTCAATCTCTGCTCCCTCTAGATGTAGTACTGCCTCCCTTTGTGGGAGTGCCTCTACATACACTAGAACTGCCTCTGTTATCTGGTATGATCTAGTCGTGGAGGTATACTTCTCCTAGAGATTTTGTGTATCTAAGCATCATGTCTCACAATGTCTCTCCTTGACATCATGTTGGAAGATCTTTCCCTCCATGTCTTCCTTTCTTCATGAGCCAACTAGCTCCCTCTTTCTAGGAGAACCCTGGTCCAAAACGACTACTGCCATACCAACCATGCTTTTGTACTTTTGATGTTGACATTTGCTACATGCTTGATCTTATAGATCCACTTGGAAGTCACCATTGACTTTCCCTCAATTCTGCGAGCACTGTATACTCACAACTACTTCCAAAAATTCATAATTTGGTATCGAACTCACATATTCCTTCTTCAATGACAATCCATTAATTGATGTGTCCAAAGGCATAGTCCTTATCCAAGACTCAAACCATCAATGAGCATATTACACAGTCTGAGCACTGTGCAAGTCCAATATCCTTGTCTTGTAGGAAACCATGGCCGCCATATAAAATTTTCAAATACAAAAATATTAACAAACGAGGAATTTGATCTACTCAAAAATGAGAATCAACACTTATGTAGCAAATCCATACTGAACGAAATAGTCTACTGCAATGCTACAATTTCCAAACCCACAAAGCAATAGTACAGTTTTGTTAATTTTACTGTAGATTTGATAATAGGTTCCTCTCTGATCTTCCATGGGTATTACAGTGAGTAGAACCTTTGCACAAGGGACAAGTAGCTTGGTATGGAAGCCACTGGTCTATGCAATCCAAGTGAAAGTAGTGACTGCACAATGGTAAGAGGCATACACATTCTACATCATGTATAGAGTTCCAGCAAATAGAACAATTGTTGTCCTTGGACACCCTTCTCATGTCCACTAGGAAGATAATCCCGACAACATGATTAAGAGGAATTATTAGAACCTGTGTTCTCTCTCACCAAGAAGATGTAGCTAAAACTTTGAGCATCATATAGTGCTCCTTCAACTCTTTGTAAAGAGTCCGAGTTGTGAAAAAACAAGAGGGGGGGAGCAGGTCCTCAGTTTTCACAATGGTTAGTTGCATGTGAGTATTATGATTAATGAGATGTCCACTTCTCCTTCCCAATCCACTTCGCCAACTGATCATTGTCGGCACAATATAGAGAACTAAGCACACAGAACGTGTCTTCAGGAAATTCGAGTTCTCGATCTGCTGCCATACATAGTATGCGATATCGTTCCCCCTAATGTCCTCTAGTGTCCCTAGTTGGTCCTCTATAATGGAGCGCACCATCGTCATTGCGATCTTTTAACACAGTCTCCCAGGAATCCAATCCCTACGTAAAACCCCATCATTTCCTCACTTATCCATAGACTCGAATGAAGTGAGCGCAATGTCATCTCTGTAATAAATCACCACGCCATGATGGCTCATCTCCATCACGGTTCATGGACAAACACACACAGTAGCAATGCACTATCTACCAAACAATCTATTCTACCATTCACAAGCTTCCATTTCTCTTACATTTATGATTCAATGCTTTGAGGGAGTCTCTTGCTAGCTCTTTTATTTTATTGGGCCCTCATGTGAGGGAGTCAATCCCAATCCTGCTCTAATGCCATGTTGAATTTCTATGAGATGATATATGAGATTCGATGTATTATTACAATGATGGGTGTTCCATATATAGAGAACATATGGTGCCCATCAATGAAATGATGTCTCCCTTATAATAAATAATCATTTATTATTATCATTATATATATATATATATATATATATATATATATATATATATATATATATATATATAAAATAGATTATTATTACTTATTAATCTAGGAGAATGTCTTCCCTATATTGTCCATGTTGTTCAAACATCAACACTTTTCACTTAAAAATCATATATTTTCACTATATTATTATTATTTTATTTTTCTCCACCTTACACTCAATCCTATATTATAATATTATAAATATATTAAATTACACATAATAATAAATAAACTATTCTTCCCATATGAAATATATTGTAAACCTAAAACCTTCAATATATCTATATAAAGAACATCTAAACATATCGAAAATTAAAATTAATTGAAAATATCAACCATACATATATATAATAACCATCCTATACTTTATTCATCACATGATTGAAAATATGAACCAATCATGTGATGAATCAAGTTTAGGATGGCTAGTTGAACCAATTATGTGATGAATCAAGTTTAGGATGTATAATAACATTATTTGGTTTGATCCCTGTAACGTTATGTGTATACTTTATTCATCACATGATTGAAAATATGAACCAATCATGTGATGAATCAAGTTTAGGATGGCTAGTTGAACCAATTATGTGATGAATCAAGTTTAGGATGTATAATAATATTATTTGGTTTGATCTATGTAACGTTATGTGTTTTTGTGGGCTCGCAGTGTTTAAATGTATGTTTTGAATATATCGCTTAGACATGATTATAAGTTAATTACATTTAAATTAATGAATCCACTTAATGTATAAATGCAAATTGTATAAGAGCATGACATTGATTAATTTCAGTGTGGTTTACTTTTAAATTTCAGGTTTACTTTTAAATGTCATAGTACAAAATTTTTAAAAAAATGGCAAATAATGAAAAAATGAAATTTACTTAGAATTAGTTTAAAGAAAACACTACCGGCCAAATTAATTTGATCAAATCATGACCTCATGAAACACTTTAAAAAATTAAAAAAAGTCAAGAAATAAAATGAATTGCAATACCAATCCATGTAACATGACAATAAATTCAATACAAATCTAATAAAATAAAATAAAGTTACCCTCACATCAACCCTATTTACCCTCACATCAACCCTTACATGGAAATTGTATGATTTGTAGCTACATAATTATAATAATTTATAAGCTATCTTAATACTATCCACCTTTAACAAGGAAGATTATACCCAACTTCTTCCAACAAAACATTTTTGTTATGATTCAAAGAAAAGCATCTATGCATATCATTCTCACACTTCTCATTACCAAAAATATATATAGATGCTTATGTCTTCTAGAATTTCAACTAAAAGAATAGTTGGTCGATGTGAGCTTATTATGACACCTCACCTCAGTACCCGTTACATATGTCAATTCATGAAAATAAAATGCTTACGTCTTCCAGAAGTCAAAGCTTCCGTCTGGACTAACGGGGAACTAAAGACACGGTGATAGATCCGTGAGATGATGCAGAACGCAAGTTTACAGAGTCAGATGGGGTAGTGAAATCCGTAGGTTTCCCTGCACTGTCATCTATGAAAGCCGGTTGTGTGGGCTGAACGGTAATCTCTGAATTGTTGGTTAACATCGACACAACCTCTGACATCGCTGGCCGCAGCGCCCATGAGCCTTGAGTGCAAAGAAGTGCAATTCTGATCACTCTTAACACCTGCTCTCTGGGGTACTGCCCCTCTAATGAGGAGTCAACAATATCCAAAACTTGATCTTGCTGGAATTGGTTCCAAGCCTGCACCATTAGCAAAATCATTAAAACATCTGTTTGAATTCCGTGATTGTGAATGAGCTTCTTATCATAGTCATCTAATAAACTAGAGACGTACCCATTCCAAAAGAAGTTGCATAGAGGCATCCAATCTTGCATTCACAGACTTTCTCCCACTCACGATCTCAAGAACCACGATCCCATAACTATAAACGTCAGCTTTTTCCGTTAATTGCCCATGGACGGCATACTCAGGCGCAGTGTAGCCTCTGCGTCATGAAAAAAATGTGGAAGCTATAAATAAATACTTGGATTTGAGCGTTGAGAAGATCTTCTAAGAACAAGAAATAACTGAATTGCACAACTTGTGATGATAATAAATCAATAAATTAATTGCACAACTTACATTGTTCCTCCCACTCTGGTAGAAACATGGGTTTCACCGTCTGGAAAGAATCTAGCCAATCCGAAATCTGCTATTTTAGGATGAAATCTGTCATCTAGAAGAATATTGCCACATTTGATATCTCTGTG
>ML780898.1:460051-484300 GCA_009831015.1 Picea engelmannii | reverse complement strand
TACTAAAGGTGTTCATCCTATGTTGGAATACCATGTTTTGTTAAACATGGTCTCAGAGCTTGTTTGAAGACTCGCTCCCATTGTCAATCAAGATCTTGAAGCCATGTTGCCTCATTTATAGGTTCTACTATTTCCCTGCATTTTTGGGTTGAGAGGACTATTCCATCGTGTCTAGAGCACTTCTTTCAGTTAGAAACTCGTTTTTCTTCACTCAAAAAGGTTTATGTTTTCCCAAGATGTGACCATTTTAGTAAGATCCAAAGGTATAAAGTTTGAATACTCCCTTTAAAAAACAAATTCTAGAGTTATTTTTTTTCCAGGTTACTACTCTTTGTGTATGCTCTTTATTTTTCTCTCTATGTGATCTCAGAAAATTAGGAACATAGTGTAAAAAAAAATTCACTTCCATATTTCGGGTAAGCTAACCAAGATCTAACCCCATTGTTGTTGAGATTTGGATAAGCATGCACATATTGTTTTTTTGGGAAGCACACACTTCTAGGTAGAGCTCCAAAAACAACAACAACAACACCCACATCCTCCATTAAGATTGTTGTATGTTTTTCACTAACTCACTTGGTTGACATTTTCTTTATTTAACAAGAGATCTTAAGTTCAAGTCTTTTTTTTTAAGTTACTTTTTCAAATTTTTTATGCAAACTTGAATTCTCTCACAAATTTATTATCAAGTGCATTTCACTTAAATTATAAAAGTGAATCACTATAAAGTAACTTTAATATTTTTTTTAGCTTCTTTATGCATGCAATTTTTAAAGTGATTCTCACTTATTCTATAAAAGTGGATCACTCCATAAGTAATTTAGTTGTAAAATTTAGTTTATAGGTAAAGTTAGAGAAGGAAGAAAATTTTGTGCATCCATCACCACATGGGTGAACTTCTACCTACCACATACATTTTTTTTTTAAAAAGGCATAATTTTCATATCCAATGTCTATTTTCAGTGCTATTTTTTTAAACAACCTATTTTTTTAAGAACTCTCCATTCATATAGTCAATTTCATCTTTTGAATCCATATTATTTGCATAATTTAATATGTCCTTTCCAATTGATCTCTTTCTTACCGGTACCAACTACTTCTCATGGAAAACTCATATGGAGGATGTACTAAGAAGTAAATGATTGTACCAGATTGCCTTGGGAACTGAAATACCCCTTTGATGCCGAAAACAAATCCAAATGAGATAATAAAAATGGTGAAGCACGTGGACTAGTCAAAATTCCCATCTCTCTTGATTTACGGTTTCACCTTCAAGAAATTGATGACCCTGATAATTCTTGGGAAAAGTTTGAAGTTATGTTTGGTAAAAGTAATGTAATTTGATCCCACCAGATTTGAAATCATCTATTGGCTCTATGTTCCAATGATTTTTCTTCCATTGAAGATTATTTATCTAAGTTTAGAACACTTATAATTTTGCTTAAAGATTGTAAAATAGATCATAAGGAAGATTTTTTCATATATGTTTATTCATGCTAATATTGGTAATGCATATTCTATATTTGTATCTACCTTTTATGCCACCAGAGAATCTCTAGGGAGTGCTTACCAAGCTCCCTCTTTTGAGTCTTTTTTTATTATTTGAATAGAGATCGAGATAATCTTTTTCAACTTGGAGTGATTAGCGTTGCAAATACATCTAACAAATTCTTAGTTGCCTAGCAGAAAGATAAATCCAAGCATCCCAAGAAGCAACATCCTCACAATAAAAGAAGAAAAAAAAGGGTCTCAAACCCTAAAAGCCATCTTCTACTCCTAATGGAGACAAAGGAGAAAAATATAAAAGTAAGAAGACTGATAGGCATTGTGATATGGATTGTGTAAGGAAAAAAATGAAAGGAAGGAAAGGAAATGTGAAACATATACACAAAAATATGGTAGAGAGCACTATAATATAGTAAGGAAATGCAACACATATGCACAGAAATATGGCAGAGAGCACAATAATATAATAAGAACCCAACTCTTCATCAACTAGTATAATATTGTAGAACAAACACTATCTTAGAATGGTGATAGCTTATCTCTGAAAAGGAGAGATGTTGGTTATGCTCATTCACCAAGAAGATATTACAAGAGGCTAAAAGGGTGACCTTTAAACATAATAAAAAATTCTTAAGGTCCCAAACCCTAACCATCGGAGGTGAAGTGCCAAAAGGTATGTGGGCCTGAAGTGGACACTCTTATTGAACTCAAAATGCTCTGAAAATAAATATTTTTTGTCTACATCATGAAGGAATAATGAGATGATATTCTACAAATGAGAGGGACCGTATATATATATTACTCACATGTGCCTTTTTGTTGAATTTCTATGACATGATATATGAGATTCGATGTATTATTACAATGATGAGTGTTCCATATATAGAGAACATATGGTGGCCATCCATGAAAGGATGAGTCCCTTCGATAATAAATAACTATTTATTATTATTACTACTACTTATTATATATATTATTTAATAATTGATAATTATATTATTAATTATTAATCTAGGAGAATGTCTTCCTATTGTTATCCAAACATCAACACTCCCTCTCAGTGAGGGGGACATTTTGCTCCATGCACCTCAAGCACCTCGAGTCCATATTATTCATTTTCATGATCAAGGAAGGACTATGCCTGGGCCCATTTACCACAAGTACAACTTTGTGATAAATGCATCCTATCTCCCTTGGTCTGCAACCCAATCTAGGAGAAGGTCCATCCAATTCTTACTCGGTACATTATAGCAAAATTTATTTCAGACATGGCACTCCCATGTGGACTTCTATAGGCTACTCCCTCTAGAAACACTAGGGTCAACTCCCCATAGTTTTTGACATCACAGTCAACTCCCTTGACATGTCCTCATGTGCTCTCTATAAGGGATGTGTCTTCATTGGTCTCCACAAGGGTATTTTGGGCTATAATCCCAAACCCACTTATCCCTTCTTAGATAAGTGTCCTCAATATCAACTCAACTCATTCACATAGGAGTATGATATGGAGAATGTCTCATGAAGATGAAAACATCAACACTCCCTCTCAGTGAGGGAGGCATTCCCTGCCACGCCAAGGATGTCACACAAGTTCTTGAACTTCATCCTGGTAAGCGGTTTGGCAAGAACATCAACAACATGCTCATATTTGGGAAGGTACTACACTAATAGTTCCTTCATCTGCACCATGTCTTAAAATAAAGGTGGAATCCAACAAATGTCCAAATAAATCTGCAAGGATTTTGTGAAGCCACACTACTTCACGGACTACCACACTGAATGTAATGTACTCTGCTTCTGTGGTGCTCAAGGCTAGAGAAGTTTGCTTCCTTCTACACTAGGAAACCATGGCATATCCCAAAGTGAAGAAACACCTGGAGGTTATCTTCCTATCCATCGTGCTCCCTTTCCAATCAGAATCACTATATCCCTGCAATCTCACGTCACTATTGGAATTATATCTCAGACTATCTCCAACTGTGCCTTGCAGGTATCTCAACACATGCTTCGTAACAATACAGTGTGTCTATCTCGATTGACTCATAAATTGGTTAAGTGCACTCACTGCATAGGAAACATCCAATATGGTGTTAACCATATACATCAATGATCATTTCATATTTTACTGTTATCTCGTCCCTTAAAGGCTTGGCCATATGGGGACCCATACCAACTTTTACGGAATGACATACCATAGATACACAATCTTATACATATGACAAATTGGCGTCTCCTACATACACAGTGGAGTTCTACAGGAACCCATGGAACTGACGGGACACCATTGTCGTCCTGTTAGACATGAAAAAGATCAATACATTATTATTACAAAATATGAATCGAGGGGTCCATAATGCTTCCATCCTATTAATAATATTATGCTCAGTAATAGAGTCGAATGAGTCATTACTGTCATAATCAAAATGACTGTTCGGTGGAGAGCTATGTATGTCAGAAAATGGAGGTAGTCCACTGAAACACTTATAAAAGGGTGATCCTTGCATAGCTAGTATGAGTTCATCTTCTGGGACACACAAATCACCATAATAATCACTGGTAACTTTATAAGTTTGAGGATGAGGAGGTTCAAATTTTTCATAATTAATCTCACTTCCTTGGAATGATAAATTGAAAACACACCATCCTTCATAGTGAGCTGCTTCTTCGACTTCTGTTTTGAACCAATGTTTGAATGCATCTTTACTACTGCCGAAGAAAAGAATATCTCCGGGACAGTAAGTCCAGAATAATAGGTACAACCAACCAAACCACCATAGATGTGAATCTTTGAATGTTGAGCATTCAAAAAGTATCCAGCATGAACTATCGAACTTTGTCTGCAACATTATTTTGCAATATCTTCATAGGAGATGCATGGAGTATAAAGAATTATATAAACATGTCCTTTCATTGGACCTCCTGTGATGACTCCTCTTGCCATATTATGGCTTACTCTAAAATAAATATAATATGAAGTAAAGTGGTTATATGACTGTATCCACTTGTTGAGGATATTTATACAAGCAAGATTGGACTTTATACAACATGTTAAACACTCGAAACAATAACAATATTTACAGTTATTACAGATGAGGATCCATTTGAATCCTAGTGGTGGAGCATCTCTTATTCTTAGGGAGGATGAAGCCATTTGATTGTCTGATCTCTTGGAAGGGTAACTTCTCTTGTTAATAGATTAGCAATGCAAATGTCTTTACCAGGCTTGTAATGTATTTCAAAATCAAATCCATCAAGCCAGAGACTCCATCTCAAAATTCTATTGTTTCCCTGTTCCAGCAGACGTTGATTAGATAACATTCCTTTCATATGTTTCATATCTTTTCTAACGATAAAATGTACAGGTTTTAAAAACAGTCTGAATTTTTTAATTCCATTTGTACTTGCAATAATTTCTTTATGAGAGGAAGGATATCTAGATTCTGTATCTAAAAAGAAGCCAAAAGTGTATATTCACACTTCTTCTAACTTGGGACCATTCTTTTGCATTAGTACTGCAGCCCAAGTGTCATTGGAGGCATCAGTCTCGAGTATGAGTTGTAAGGCCATATCTGGAAGGTGTAGCTTTGGAAAATTATGTATCTTCTGTTTAATGATTTGAACAACAGACATCATCTTAGAATTCCATGGCATAACTTTGCTGAGATGTTTCTGTAATATCCTGACATCCTTAGCTTGGTTTTCATAGAATTGTCGGATATAATTCAAACAACCAAGAAATCTTTGTAGTTGTTTTTGATCTAGAATTTCATCAGGGAATTCTGATAATTTCTTCAAGACATGATCCTGTAATTCAACTTCTCCTTTTGACAAGATCAATCCAAGATATTCAATCTTTGTTTGTGCCCAACAAATTTTTGACTTACTGAGAACTAAACCATATTTAAACAATAGATCATAAACAATCTTTAAGCGTTGTACATGTGCTCTGCTATCTACAGAACAAACAAGAAGATCATCAATATATACAATAACAAAAGATAAATGTTTGAAGATATCATCCATTCTTTTATGGAATTCATATGGAGAATTCTTCAAACTAAATGGCATTACTCTCCACTGGTACTGGCCATTAGGGACAACAAAAGTTGTCTTATATCTGTCTTTTGGTACAATTCCTATTTGCCAGAAACCACTTTTCAAATCGAACTTCCTGAAGACGTTACACTTGCCAATCTTGGAAAATAACAATTCTTTTGATGGAAGAGGGAACCTTATGGGAAGAAAATCTTCATTTAAAGCTCTATAATTAATTACCATCTTTGGTTTACCTCTCTTTTGTTTTCTATGCTTATTAACATAGAAAGCGGGACAAGCCCAGGGGCTTCTACTGGTTTCTATAAGTTTCCTTTCCAAGAGTTCTAGTATTTCTTTCTAACAATACTCACATTCTGTAGGAGACATGTGATTTGCATATGCTCTTTGAGGTACATTTATCTTCTGAAGTACAATTCTGTTCGATTTTATCCTTAACATCCTTGATCATATCCATTCCATGTTTTTCAGTATGACCAATAATTTTTTGGATTCGAACTAGCCTATCAACAGATTTTTCTATATGCTGGAGAGTCTGTTTCACTTCTATCCTTGTAACATAAGAAGATTTACTGGGTATTTTTATGGATTTACCCAAAACTGTGATCTGTACAAAATCACTTCCTATAACAAAAGGCAAACACTTATTTACAAAATCCTGTCCTAGTAAGATATTTGCTCCAGTATCATAACAATAGAGTGTTACTACTATTTTGGCTTCCTGAATCAATATTGGAAAGTCTAGGGCAATATATTTGATTTCTATTTCAGACTTATTGACTGCTCTGAAAGATATGTCAATGGGTTGCCAATAATAGGAAGGTATGGCTCCATGCTTTGCACAAGAGTTCATGGCTCTTGTGTCCAATTGCGCATCAAGGGTATATTGCAGATATCCTTGGACTTTGAGATTTACAGAAATGACCAATCTATCATCTAATCCATTCATTTGTTTGGATTCATATGGTTCAATTTCTGTATCCTGATTGAACATTTCTTTTTCTAATTTTTCATCTCTTATATTCTTAAGAAAGTTCAATTCTTCTTTTTGTAGTTTTAAGCTCTTCCATAAATATGCTATTATAGCTTCTTTTTCTTTCACGGATTCTTCTAGATGAAAAATAGTATTATCTAAAGAATCTTCACCAGCTAGATGTACTTCTTTCATAGGTTCTGTAAATCTAACTGTACTTTTTTCTCTGCTAGTTTTAGTCTATGGTGGAATAAACTCGGAATCTTTAGGAGCATAATTATGAATATTCACCACGCTTGGCTGCTGAAGCTTAGTGATTTGGGAAGAGAGGAGAGAGGAGAGAAAGATGAGAAGTATATCATCGGGAAAGGTGAAATTGCTTGGGTGTGAGGGTGGACAATTTATCTAGAAGGACAGATTTTTGTTGGAGAAGGGATGGTAGGTATGAGGTAGGAGACATCATCTTGATATCAAGAAAATTCAAATTTTCTGTTATCTGTGACGTATCTGAATCAGAATCAAAATCATATGTGCATTCATCTTGGTCAGGTTCAGGGGGTGGAGACTCATCATTATCAGTAAGTGAAAGATATTCACCATCTGAACGGGCATCAACCAATTCCCATTCTGAAGGATCATCACCAGTTTGGAATTTAGTCTTTGTCTACAGAGGACATTGAGAAGCCCAGTGGCCAAGATTTTTGCAAATAAAGAAAGAAGATTGCTTAGCTTTGTAATTCTAGGGCCTGCGTTTAAAATAGGCTTTTCTCTTTGGAGGATTGTCTCTAGAGAACCTTTTAGGAAATTTCTTTGTAAATCTACATGGTTTTGGTTTGCATTTGAAACAACCACAATCTTTTTTACATGATTCGTTTTGGATTTCTTATATTTACAACCAAAATGATAGGTTTCCGCAAATATATCACAGATATTTGGGTCAAACCCTAATTTCTTCTTCACGGACTTGTTTCATTTTCTGTGAAGACACTCTTTTTGGAGGGTTGTAACCACATGTTCGTGTAACCCTGCTAGAGATAATTGTTCTATACCAATATCTAGATATTCAAGACGTTCTCTAACAAGGTCATGGATTTGTCCAGGCATTGCCGACAAATATTTTTGTAGGTAGGCAACATTATCTGGGTCGGGAGATCTACACAACAGATCCTGCATAGTGCACAAGAATTCTGGCAGCTGTGAAATATGGCATAGACGTTGATTCATAAATAAATCTGCATAATGGTTAGAATCTATTTTAGCACTTCCATAGAATTCATGCACAACAACTTTGATAAGCTCTTCAATAGGATTATCATGATTCATGATTTTTAGCTTATCTTCTTCATTAACTTTATCCCACCAAAGGCCTAAGTTTCCAGTGAATCCCTAAGTTAACCTTAAGGCTAACTCATGCCAGGTTACTCTATTCTTGAAGATCATCTTTTGGGTTTTTGCCCATGCCTACAATTTCTGAAATATCATCATCATTTCATTTTTTGATCTGCAGTTAATGTTACTTATAGGTGCAGACTCTATGTTTTCTCTGTTGAACGAGGCATGTTCATTAGAGTTGGCTGGATCATAAGGAACTTTCTTACTAGATCCTTACTTAGCATGAAACCATTTTTCCCACGCAGATTGGAAAGCATTCCCTCCTGCGTCATCATCTAAGGAGTGAGGTGCATGAGTAGTGGAACTTTCTGCTTCTTCTATCCCTTTTATGTATGGAACTATGGATATAGTTGTTTGTTGTGCTTTTAGGATTTCTTCTTCCAAAGAAGATGATTGGCCTTTCACTAACTCTATCTTCTCAGTAGCTATGATTAAGACTTCAACAATTCTTTCTAAAACTGGATTAGGAACTTTAGTAGCTAACTATTTTAGAGTCAGTTGTTTTGGTTCACCTTTTCTAGATGAAGAAGCACCAAACCAATGGTAAGAAGCATGTTTTTATAAATCATTAAATTTAATAGGAGAAGAGGATTCTTGCTCCTATTCTAAAGAACCTTTCAGACTTTGAACTGCAGTCTCAATTGTTTCTAACTTATCAAGAATCTAGACAAGGGTAGCCTTTAGATGTTCTTGATTATGCTCCAAATTATCTATTTGAGAATGTAAACCATTCATATGTATTTTTGTCTGTATTACATCTTGAGCTATATCACCAATGTTATGAGCTAGACATACAGACTGGTAATTTACATAATTTTGCAATATCACAATATCTAGAGATTTTTCTGCCTTTGCTTTTCTGTACTGGATAAAATCTAAGTCTGCTACAAGGTTATTTTTGAACAAGGGAGTATGATTCCCAGGTCCTAGTATTTCTTTCTGACAATACTCACATTCTGTAGGAGACATGTGATTTGCATATGCTCTTTGAGATTTTGGAGTGTAATCTTCTTTATAAGGCAAGCTAACAAAATACTATTATTAATATTATGTTCGTAGATCAATGTTGCTCACCCAAAAGTTGTATTTCTCAGATAGATCTTTCCAATGAGCTATTGAGCGCCCCAAACGGAGATCATATGCAAAAGTTATGCCCCTGGGAAGTTAACGTATCAACTACCCCCATCGGGGTCCACAAACCTTTTGGATTTTCATCTTCCAGGGTTACGGTTTTGGATTTTACTTATGTTAAAAAGGCCCTTAGAGCCTCATGGTAATAATCATATTCTCACGGATGTAAGTAGCTATCACATCTCTTCTCAGACATAAGCTACCACCATTCTAGTGAGTCTTTCACTCTGTATTTTACAGTCTCTGTACATTTATTTCATTAATAGAAATCGTGTATTACTGTATATCTATGACCCTTGTTATTTCCGCTATATATCTGTTATATTGTTGTCTCTCTTGCAATATCTCTAAATATTTATGTTCTATATCTCCACTCTCATTTCATGCCGAAAATAATCTGGATCAGTGGTATCAAAGCAGGCTACTCTTGATCGTTTTCAGTGCATGTCCCCGACGAGGTATAAGTATAGAAAGTTGGGTCTCGAGATTGTCTCTCTTGAGGAAAATCCCTCTCGCACACTGAATAAACCCTCAATGGAAAAAGAAAAGAAAAATGACGGAGCAGATGATCCTATCAGTCTGTTTCTTGAGCAAGCTCTCACGCGACAGAGGGATGAAATGATGAAGAATTTTTCCCACATCCTTCAATGCCTACCGATAGCATCAGGCACATCTTCATCAAGCGACCACTTTGGAGGCACCTCGCCTTTCAAGGTATAGGTTAATTTTGATATTCCTTTATTTGAAGGTCAAATAGATGAAAATGCCCTAGATAAATGGTTAAATCTACTAGAAGGTTATTTCTCTGTACATAATTTTTCCGACAAGGAAAAGATCACCTTTGCACTCCTTAAGGCTCTCCCCCATGTAAAACATTGGTGGGAAACTTACTGGGAGCAGAGTTCCATAGAGGAGTCTGGAATGTATGGGGCCGATCCCACTTGGGATTTTTTTGTGGATGCGGTAAAGGAACAGTACTACCCTATTGGCAACTATGAGGACCAATACATGAGATGGACCACACTGCGACAAGAGAGGGGCCAAGCAGTTCCAGAGTTCACCAATACCTTCCATACCTTGCGCACCAAGCTGGGTATCAAAGACTTCGAATGAAATTTGGTTCTGAAATACCGTGGGGCTCTACTCAGATACATCCAAACTGAAATGGATTTCCTGGACATCTCATCACTTGTTGCTGCCTATCGATATGTTGTTAAAATCAAGCAGAAATTTAAGCACTAGAACAAACGGGAGTTCAGGTTTGCAAATCCACAACAACTAAAGTATGACAAAGACAGCCCTAACAAACAGTCTCCTGAAAACTAGTCCAAGCCACAGGGAAAGAAGAGTCACGGGAAGACAAAGAAGGACACTAGAAAATGGTGTGATTTCCAAAAAAGCCCCTGGCACAACACCGATGAATGTCGCTCAAAATAGTGATTGGTGGCCAAGATCAAAGACAAGAAGCCGAACCTTGATTTAGAATCTGATTTTGAAAATAATGGTAAAAGACAAATCATCGATGCAGAACCCACTGCTATTGTCGCGACCGCAGCAATTCAACTAGAAGAACCAACAGATCTAGAAGAGGGGGAGGGCCTTTTTCATTTACAGATGTGGGTGAAGCGGACCCATCTACATTTTATTGTTGATAGTGGAATCCAGAAGAACCTCATCTCAGCAGAGGTCATCAAACAATTGGGATTTTCGACAACACCACACCCGCAACCATACAACATCAGATGGCTTTGCCAAGGATGAGATCTTCATGTCAACCAACAATGTCGATTGTCATACGGCATCCAGCCCTTCAAGGATGAGGTATTATGTGATGTTTCCCCACTGGATGTCTGTGATGTTCTCTTGGGATAGCCATACATGTGGAAATACCATGCTATCTATGAGTCTCGACCTCGTAGTGTCATTATTACTCTGGGGGGTCATCTCTACAGGATACCAGAGGTAGTTCAAACTACTACCCCACCTAAACAGTGCTGCAAGGTAGTATCTCATACTACAAAATTCATCTTCTCCACAATCTATTCAAAAGGGGAACAAAAGGATACTGCAACCACTACAGCCTCGGCCCAAGCACCTTCTATCCACCAGAAGCAGGTCGACAAGGTTGCAGCAAAGCATAAAGATTCCTTTTGCACACAGTCATCTCATGTAGCCAGACTGGTTAAAATGGTCCAACCCTTCCAGCCACAAGTTCGTGATGACCTTCAACAAACCAAGCAGCAGGATAGTTCCAACAAGGCAAGCAACTCAACAAGATTTAGATTCAGCAATCGCTTTCCCCTCTCCCTCGGGAAATCAACGCAATGGAGACCATTGCTTCCTAAGGAGGGAGGATTGATCCAGGTGAATATCAGTGGCCACCCACCTTCTCCAACTGGCCCAAAACATGTTTCTGGCAATTTTGCCAATTTACTAGTTTTAGCAGTTTTTAACCTTCGGGGCCATTTTGAGGCCCTAAACGATGTTTTTTGAGAAAATAGGGAGCAACATGGATCATAAATTGATGTTTCTCACCCAAAAGTTGTATTTCTCGGATATATCTTTCCAACGAGCTATTGAGCCCCCCAAACAGAGATCATATGCAAAAGTTACGCCCCTGGGAACTTGACGTATCAACTACCCCCACTGGGGCCCACAAACCTTTTGGCTTTTCATCTTCCAGGGTTAAGGTTTTGGATTTTACTTATGTTAAAAAATCCCTTACAGCCTCATGGTAATAATCATCTTCTCACGGATGCGAGTATCTGTCACATCTCTTCTCAGAGATAAGCTACCACCATTCTAGTGAGTCTTTCACTCTGTATTTTACAGTCTCTGTACATTTATTTCATAAATAGAAATCATGTATTACTGTATATCTATGAATCTTGTTATTTCCGCTATATCTTTGTTATATTTTTGTCTCTCTTGCAATATATCTAAATATTTATGTGTTATATGTCCGCTCTCATTTCGTGCCGAAAATAATACGGATCAGTGGTATCAGAGGAGGTTGCTCTTGATCATTTTCAGTGCATGTCCTCGACGAGGTATGAGTATAGAAAGTTGGGTCTCAAGATTGTCTCTCTTGAGGACAATCGCTCTCGCACACCCAAGAAACCCTCAATGGTGGAAGAAAATAAAAATGACGGAGCAGACGATCCTATCAGTCTGTTGCTTGAGCAAGCTCTCACGTGACAGAGGGACGAAATGATGGAGATTTTTTCCCACATCCTTCAACACCTACCGATAGCATCAGGCGCATATTCATCAAGCGGCCACTTTGGAGGCACCTCGCCTTTCAATGTACAAGTTAATTTTGATATTCTTGTATTTGATGGTCAAATAGATGTAGATGCCCTAGATAAATGGTTAAATCTGCTAGAAGGTTATTTTCTATTCATAATTTTTCCGACAAGGAAAAGATCACCTTTGCACTCCTTAAGGCTCTCCCCCATGTAAAACATTGCTGGGAAACTTACTGGGAGCAGAGTTCCAAAGAGGAGTCTGGAATATATGGGGCCGATTCCACTTGGGATTTTTTTGTGGATGCCGTAAAGGAACAGTACTACACTATTGGCAACTATGAGGACCAATACATGAGATGGACCACACTGCGGCAAGAGAGGGGCTAAGCAATTTTGGAGTTTACCAATACCTTCCATACCTTGCGCACCAAGCTGGGTATCAAAGACTCCAAACGAAATTTGGTTCTGAAATACTGTGGGGCTCTACATAGATACATCCAAACTGAAATGGATTTCCTGGACATCTCATCACTTGGTGTTGCCTATCAATATGCTGTTAAAATCGAGCAGAAATTTAAGCACTAGAACAAACGGGACTTCGGGTCTGCAAATCCACAACAACCAAAGTATGAAAAAGATATCCCTAACAAACAGTCTCCCGAAAACCAGTCCAAGCCACAAGGAAAGAAGGGTCACGGGAAGACAATGAAGGACACCAGAAAATGGTGCGATTTCCACAAAATCTCTTGGAACAACACCGATGAATGTCGCTCAAAAAAGTCATTGGTGGCCAAGATCAAAGACAAGGAGCCGAACCTTGATTTAAAATCTGATTATGAAAATAATGGTAAAAGACAGATCATCGACGCAGACGCCACTGCTATTGTCGCGACCGCAACAATTCAACCAGAAGAACCAACATATCCAGAAGAGGGGGAGTGCCTTTTTCATTCACAGATGTTGGTGAAGGGGACCCTGCTAGATTTTATTGTTGATAGTGGAAGCCATAAGAACCTCATCTCAGCAGAGGTCGTCAAACAGTTGGGATTGTCGACAACACCACACCCGCAACCATACAACATCGTATGGCTTTGCCAATGACGAGATCTTCATGTCAACCAACAATGTCGATTGTCATACGACATCCAGCCCTTCAAGGATGAGGTATTATGTGATGTTTCCCCATTGGATGTCTGTGATGTTCTCTTGGGCCAGCCATATATGTGGAAACGCCATGCTATCTATGAGTCTCGACCCCGTAGTGTCATTATTACTTTGGGGGGTCATATCTACAGGATACCAGAGGTAGTTCCAACTACTGCCCCACCTAAACAGTGCTACAAGGTAGTATCTCATACTACAAAATTCATCTTCTCCACAATCTATTCAAAAGGGGAACAAAAGGATACTGCAACCACTACAGCCTCGACCCAAGCACCTTCTATCCACCAGAAGCAGGTCGACAAGGTTGCAGCAAAGAACAAAGATTCCTTCTGCCCACAGTCATCTCATATAGCCCCTCTGATTAAAAAGGTTTAACCCTTCCAGCCACAGGTTCGTGATGACCTTCGACAAACCAATCAGCACGACGGTTCCAACAAGGCAAGCAACTCACTAAGATTCAGATTCAGCAATCGCTTTCCCCTCTCCCCCAGAAATCAACGTAACGGAGACCATTGTTTCCTAAGGAGGGAGGATTGATCGAGGTGGATATAGGTGGCCACCTACCTTCTCCAACTAGCCCAAAACATGTTTTTGGCAATTTTGGCAATTTACTATTTTTAGCAGTTTTTAATTTCCAGGGCCATTTTGAGGCAATAAACGATGTTTTTTGAGAAAACGAGGAGCAACATTGATCGTAGATTGATTTTTCTCACCCAAAAGTTGTATTTCTCGGATAGATATTTCCAACGAGCTATCGAGCGCCCCAAATGGAGATCATATGCAAACGTTACGCCCCTGGGAAGTTGATGTATCAACTACCCCCATCGGGGCCCACAAACCTTTTGGATTTTCATCTTCCATGGTTAGGGTTTTGGATTTTACTTATGTTAAAAAGACCCTTAGAGCCTTATGGTAATAATCATCTTCTCAAGGATGCGAGTAGCTTTCACATCTCTTCTGAGGGATAAGCTACCACCATTCTAGTGAGTCTTTCACTCTGTATTTTACAGTCTCTGTACATTTATTTCATTAATAGAAATCGTGTATTACTGTATATATATGACTCTTGCTATTTCTGCTATATCTCTGTTATATTGTTGTCTCTCTTTCAATATATCTAAATATTTATGTGTTATATCTTCCCTCTCATTTCGTGCCAAAAATAATCCGGATCAGTGGTATCAGAGCAGGTTGCTCTTGATCGTTTTCAGTGCATGTCCCCGAAGAGGTCTGAGTATAGAAAGTTAGGTGTCGAGATTGTCTCTCTTGAGGAAAATCGCTCTCACACACCCAAGAAACCCTCAATGGCGGAAGAAAATAAAAACGATGGAGCAGACGATCCTATCAATCTGTTGCTTGAGCAAGCTCTCATGCGACAGAGGGACGAAATGATGGAGAATTTTTCCCACATCCTTCAACGCCTGTCGATAGCATTAGGCACATCTTCATCAAGCGGCCACTTTGGAGGCACCTCAGCTTTCAATGTACAGGTTAATTTTGATATTCCTATATTTGAAGGTCAAATAGATGCAGATGCCCTAGATAAATGGTTAAATCTGCTAGAAGGTTATTTCGTTGCTCATAATTTTTCCAACAAGGAAAAGATCACCTTTGCACTCCCTAAGGCTCTCCCCCATGTAAAACATTGGTGGGAAACTTACTAGGAGCAGAGTTCCACAGAGGAGTCTGGAATATATGGCGTCGATCCCACTTGGGATTTTTTTGTGGATGTGGTAAAGGAACAATACTACCCTATTGGCAACTATGAGGACCAATACATGAGATGGACCACACTGCGACAAGAGAGGGGCTATGCAGTTTTGGAGTTCACCAATACCTTCCATACCTTGCGCACTAAGCTGGGTATCAAAGACTCCGAACGACATTTGGTTCTGAAATAACGTGGGGCTCTACACAGATACATCCAAACTGAAATGGATTTCCTAGACATCTCATCACTCGGTGTTGCCTATCGATATGATGTTAAAATCAAGCAGAAATTTAAGCACCAGAACAAATGGGAGTTCGGGTTTGCAAATCCACAACAACCAAACTATGACTAAGACATCCCTAACAAAAAGTCTCATGAAAACCATTCCAAGCCACAGGGAAAGAAGGGTCACAGGATGACAAAGAAGGACACTGGAAAATGGTGCGATTTCCACAAAATTCCCTGGCACAACACCGATGAATGCCGCTCAAAAAAGTCATTGGTGGCCAATATCAAAGACAAGGAGCCGAACCTTGATTTAGAATCTGATTCTGAAAATAATGGTAAAAGACAGATCATCGATGCAGACCCCACTTCTATTGTCGCGACCCCGACAATTCAACAAGAAGAACCAATAGATCTAGAAGAGGGGGAGCATCTTTTTCATTCATAGATGTGGGTGAAGGGGACCCCGCTGCATTTTATTAATGATAGTGGAAGCCAGAAGAACCTCATCTCAGCAGAGGTCATCAAACAGTTGGGATTGTCGACAACACCACACCCGCAACCATACAACATCGGATGGCTTTGTGAAGGACGAGATCTTCGTGTCAACCAATAGTGTCGATTGTCATACGACATCAACCCCTTCAAGGATGAGGTATTATGTGATGTTGCCCCACTGGATTCCTGTGATGTTCTCTTGGGCCAGCCATATATGTGGAAACGCCATGCTATCTATGAGTCTCAACCCTGTAGTGTCATTATTACTCTGGGGGGTCATCTCTACAGGATACCANCCCCGCCTAAACAGTGCTGCAAGGTAGTATATCATACTACAAAATTCATCTTCTCCACAATCTATTCAAAAGGGGAACAAAAGGATATTGCAACCACTACAGCCTCGGGCCAAGCACCTTCTATCCACCAGAAGCAGGTCGACAAGGTTGCAGCAAAGCACAAAGATTCCTTCTGCACACAGTCATCTCATGTATCCCCTATGGTTAAAAAGGTCCAACCCTTCCAGCCACAGGTTCGTGACAACCTTCAACAAACCATGCAGCATGACGGTTCCAACAAGGCAAGCAACTCACCAAGATTCAGATTCGGCAATCGATTTCCCCTCTCCCCCGGGAACTCAATGAAATGGAGACCATTGCTTCCTAAGGAGGGAGGATTGATCCAGGTGGATATCGGTGGCCACCCACCTTCTCCAACTAGCCCAAAACATGTTTCTGGCAATTTTGGCAATTTACTATTTTTAGCAGTTTTTAACTTTCGGGGCCATTTTGAGGCCCTAAACTATGTTTTTTGAGAAAACAGGGAGAAACATGGATCGTAGATCGATTTTTCTCACCCAAAAGTTGTAGTTCTTTAATAGATCTTTCCAACGAGCTATTGAGTGCCCCAAACGTAGATCATATGCAAAAGTTACGCCCCTGGGAAGTTGACGTATCAACTACCCCCATCGGGGCCGACAAACCTTTTGGATTTCATCTTCCAGGGTTAGGGTTTTGGATTTTACTTATGTTAAAAAGGCCCTTAGAGCCTCATGGTAATAATCATCTTCTCACGGATGCGAGTAGCTGTCACATCTCTTCTCATAGATAAGCTACCACCATTCTAGCGAGTCTTTCACTCTGTATTTTACAGTCTCTGTACATTTATTTCATTAATAGAAATCGTGTATTACTGTATATCTATGACTCTTGTTATTTCCACTATATCTTTTGTATATTGTTGTCTCTCTTGCAATATCTCTAAATATTTATGTGTTATATCTCTACTCTCATTTCGTAGCGAAAATAATCCAGATCAGTGGTATCAGAGCAGGCTGCTCTTGATCATTTTCAGTGCATGTCCCCGACAAGGTCTGAGTATAGAAATTTGGGTCTCGAGATTGTCTCTCTTGAGGACAACCGCTCTCGCACACCCAAGAAACCCTCAATGGCAGAAGAAAATAAAAACGACGGAGCAAACGATCCTATCAGTCTGTTGCTTTAGCACACTCTCACGTGACAGAGGGACGAAATGATGGAGAATTTTTCCCACATCCTTCAATGCCTACCGATAGCATCAGGCACATCCTCATCAAGCAGCCACTTTGGAGGCACCTCGCCTTTCAAGGTACAGGTTAATTTTGATATTCCTATATTTGAACTACAAATAGATGCAGATGCCCTAGATAAATGGTTAAATCTGCTAGAAGGTTATTTCTCTGTTCATAATTTTTTCGACAAGGAAAAGATCACCTTTGCACTCCTTAAGGCTCTCCCCCATGTAAAACATTGGTGGGAAACTTACTGGGAGAGGATTTCCACAGAGGAGTCTGGAATATATGGGGTCGATCCCGCTTGGGATTTTTTTGTGGATGCGGTAAAGGAACAGTACTACCATATTGGCAACAATGAGGACCAATACATGACATGGACCACACTACGACAAGAGAGGGGCCAAGCAGTTCCGGAGTTCACCAATACCTTCCATACCTTGTGCACCAAGCTACATATCAAAGACTCCGAATGACATTTGGTTCTGAAATACCGTGGGGCTCTACACAGATACATCCAAACTGAAATGGATTTTCTGGACGTCTCATCACTCAGTGTTGCCTATCGATATGTTGTTAAAATTGAGTAGAAATTTAAGCTCTAGAACAAACGGGAGTTCGGGTCTGCAAATCCACAACAACCAAAGTATGACAAAGACAACTCTAATAAACAGTCTCCTGAAAACCAGTCCAAGCCACAGGGAAAGAAGGGTCACGGGAAGACAAAGAAGGACACTAGAAAATGGTGCGATTTCCACAAAATACCCTAGCACAACAGCAATGAATGTCACTCAAAACAGTCATTGGTGGCCGAGATCAAAGACAAGGATTCGAACCTTGATTTAGAATCTGATTCTGAAAATAATGGTAAAAAACAGATCATCGACGTAGACCCCACTGCCATTGTTGCGACTGCAGCAATTCAACCAGAAGAACCAACAGATCCAGTAGTGGTGGAGCACCTTTTTCATTCACGGATGTGGGTGAAGGGGACCCCACTTCATTTTATTTTTGATAGTGGAAGCCAAAAGAACCTCATCTCAGCAGAGGTCGTTATACAGTTGGGATTGTCGACAACACCACACCCGCAACCATACAACATCGGATGGCTTTGCCAAGGACGAGATATTTGTGTTAACCAGCAGTGTTGATTTTCATACGGCATAGATCCCTTCAAGGATGAGGTATTATGTGATGTTGCCCCACTGGATGTCTGTGATGTGCTCTTGGGACAACCATATATGTGGAAATGCCATGCTATCTATGAGTCTCGACCCCGTAGTGTCATTATTACTCTTGGGGATCATCTCTACAGGATACCAAAGGTAGTTCCAACTACTGCCCCACCTAAACAGTATTGCAAGGTAGTATCTCATACTACAAAATTCATCTTCTCCACAATCTATTCAAAAGGGGAACAAAAGGATACTGCAACCACTAGAACCTCGGCCCAAGCACCTTCTATCCACTAGAAGCAGGTCGACAAGGTTGCAACAAAGCACAAATATTCCTTCTGCACACAGTCATCTCATGTAGCCCCTCTGGTTAAAAAGTTCCAACCCTTCCAGCCACAGGTTCGTGATGGCCTTCAACAAACCAAGCAGCACGACGGTTCCAACAAGGCAAACAACTCACCAAGATTCAGATTCAGCAATCACTTTCCACTCTCCTCTGGGAAATCAACGCAATGGACACCATTGCTTCATAAGGAGGGAGGATTGATCCAGGTGGATATTGGTGGCCACCCACCTTCTCCAACTGGCCCAAAACATGTTTCTGGCAATTTTGGCAATTTATTATTTTTAGCAGTTTTTAACTTTCGGGGCCATTTTGAGGCCCTGAACGATGTTTTTTGAGAAAAAGGGGAGAAATCGGGATCGAAGATTGATGTTTCTCACCCCAAAGTTGTAGTTCTCAGATAGATCTTTCCAACGAGCTATTGAGCGCCCCAAACGGAGATCATATGAAAACGTTACGCCCCTGGGAAGTTGACGTATCAACTACCCCCATCGGGTCCCACAAACCTTTTGGCTTTTCATCTTCCAGGGTTAGGGTTTTGGATTCTAATTATGTTAAAAAGGCCCTTAGAGCCTCATGGAAATAATCATCTTCTCACGAATGTGAGTAGTTGTCACATCTCTTCTCAGAGATAAGCTACCACCATTCTAGCGAGTCTTTCACTTTGTATTTTACAGTCTCTATACATTTATTTCATTAATAGAAATAATGTATTACTCTATATCTATGACTCTTGTTATTTCCGCTATATCTCTGTTATATTATTGTCTCTCTTGCAATATCTCTAAATATTTATGTGTTATACTCCGCTCTCATTTCGTGCCGAAAATAATCTGGATCAGTGGTATCAGAGCAGGTTGCTCTTGATCGTTTTCAGTGCATGTCCCCGACGAGGTCTGAGTATAAAAATTTGGGTCTCGAGATTGTCTCTCTTGAGGACAATCGCTCTCGCACACCCAAGAAACCCTCAATGGCGGAAGAAAAGAAAACGACGGAGCAAACGATCCTATCAGTCTGTTGCTTGAGCAAGCTCTCACGCGATAGAGGGACGAAATGATGGAGAATTTTTCCCACATCCTTCAACGCCTACCGATAGCATCAGGCGCATCTTCATCAAGCGGCCACTTTGGAGGCACCTCGCCTTTCAAGGTATAGGTTAATTTATATATTCCTGTATTTGAAGGTCAAATAGATGCAGATGCCCTAGATAAATGGTTAAATCTGCTAGAAGGTTATTTCTCTGTTCATAATTTTTCCGAAAGGGAAAAGATCACCTTTGCACTCCTTAAGGCTCTCCCCCATGTAAAAAATTGGTGGGAAACTTACTGGGAGCAGAGTTCCACAGAGGAGTCTGGAATATATGGAGTCGATCCCACTTGGGAATTTTTTATGGATGCGGTAAAGGAACAGTACTACCCTATTGGAAACTATGAGGACCAATACATGAGATGGACCACACTGCGGTAAGAGAGGGGCCAAGTGGTTCCGGAGTTCATGAATACCTTCCATACCTTGTGCACCAAGCTGGGTATCAAAGACTTCGAACGACATTTGGTTCTGAAATACCGTGTGGCTCTACATAGATACATCCAAACTGAAATGGATTTCCTGGACATCTCATCACTCTGTGCTGCCTATTGATATGCTGTTAAAATCAAGCAGAAATTTAAGGACCAGAACAAATGGGAGTTCGGGTCAGCAAATCAACAACAACCAAGGTATGACAAAGACAGCCCTAACAAATAGTCTCCTGAAAACCAGTCCAAGCCACAGGGAAAGAAGGGTCACGGGAAGACAAAGAAGGACACCGGAAAATGGTGCGATTTCCACAAAAGCCCCTGGCACAACACCGATGAATGTCGCTCAAAACAGTCATTGGTAGCCAAGATCAAAGACAAGGAGCCGAACCTTGATTTAGAATCTGATTTTGAAAATAATGGAAAAAGACATATCATCGACGCAGACCCCACTGCTATTGTCGCGACCGCAGCAATTCAACCAGAAGAATCAAAAGATCCAGAAGAGGGGGAGCGTCTTTTTCATTCACAGATGTGGGTGAACGGGTCCCCGCTACATTTTATTTTTGATAGTGGAATCCAGAAGAACCTCATCTCAACAGAGGTCGTCAAACAATTGGGATTGTCGACAACACCACACCCACAACCATACAGCATCGTATGGCTTTGCCAAGGACAAGATCTTCGTGTCAATCAGCAGTGTCGATTCTCATACGGCATCCAGCCTTTCAAGGATGGGGTATTATGTGATGTTTCCCCACTGGATGTCTATGATGTTCTCTTGGGCCAACCATATATGTTTCAACGCCATGCTATCTATGAGTCTCGACCCTGTAGTGTCATTATTACTCTGGGGGGTCATCTCTACAGGATACCAGAGGTAGTTCCAACTACTGCCCCACCTAAACAGTGCTGCAAGGTAGTATCTCATACTAAAAAATTCATCTTCTCCACAATCTATTCAAAAGGGGAACAAAAGGATACTGCAACCACTACAGCCTCGGCCCAAGCACCTTCTATCCACCAGAAGCAGGTCGACAAGGTTGCAACAAAGAAAAAAGATTATTTCTGCACACAGTCATCTCATGTAGCCAGACTGGTTAAAAAGGTCCAACCCTTCCAGCCACAGGTTTGTGACGACCTTCAACAAACCAAGCAGCACGACGGTTCCAACAAGGCAAGCAACTCACCAAGATTCAGATTCAGCAATCGCTTTCCCCTCTCCCCCGGGAACTCAACCCAATAGAGACCATTGCTTCTTAAAGAGGGAGGATTGATCCAGATGGATATCGGTGGCCACCCACCTTCTCCAACTGGCCCAAAACATGTTTCTAGCAATTTTGGTAATTTACTATTTTTAGCAGTTTTTAACTTCTGGGGCCATTTTGAGGCCCTAAATGATGTTTTTTGAGAAAACTAGGGGGAAAATGGATCCTAAATCGATGTTTCTCACCCAAAAGTTGTAGTTCTCGGATAGATATTTCCAACGAGCTATTGAGCACCCCAAACGGAGATCATATGCAAAATTTACGCCCCTGGGAAGTTGACGTATCAACTAACCCCATCGGGGCCCACAAACCTTTTGGATTTTCATCTTCCAGGGTTAGGGTTTTGGATTTTACTTATGTTAAAAAGGCCCTTAGAGCCTCATGGAAATAATCATCTTCTCACAGATGCGAGTAGCTGTCACATCTCTTCTCAGAGATAAGCTACCACCATTCTAGCAAGTCTTTCACTCTGTATTTTACAGTCTCTGTACATTTATTTCAGTAATAGAAATCGTGTATTATTGTATATCTATGACTCTTGTTATTTCCGCTATATCTCTGTTATATTTTTGTCTCTCTTGCAATATCTCTAAATATTTATGTGTTATATCTTCGCTCACATTTCGTGCCGAACATAATACGGATCAGTGGTATTAGAGCAGGCTACTCTTGATCGTTTTTAGGGCATGTCTCCGACGAAGTCTGAGTATACAAGGTTGGGTCTCGAGATTGTCTCTCTTGAGGACAATCCCTCTCGCACACCCAAGAAACCCTCAATGGTGGAAGAAAAGAAAAAAGACGGAGCAGACAATCATGTCAGTCTGTTGGTTGAGCAAGCTCTCACGCGACAGAGGGACGAAATGATGGAGAATTGTTCCCACATCCTTCAACGCCTACCGATAGCATTAGGTGCATCTTCATCAAGTGGCCACTTTGGGGGAACTTCACCTTTCAAGGTACAGGTTAATTTTGATATTCCTGTATTTGAAGGTCAAATAGATGCAAATGCCCTAGATAAATGGTTAAATCTAGTAGAAGGTTATTTCTCTATTCATAATTTTTCCGACAAGGAAAAGATCACCTTTGCACTCATTAAGGCTCTCCCCCATGTAAAACATTGGTGGGAAACTTACTGGGAGTATAGTTCCACAGAGGAGTCTGAAATATATGGGGTTGATCCCACTTGGGATATTTTTATGGATGCAGTAAAGGAACAATACTACCCTATTGGCAACTATGAGGACCAATACATGAGATGGACCACACTGCGGCAAGAGAGGGGCCAAGCAGTTCCGAAGTTCCCCAACACCTTACATACCTTGCTCACCAAGCTGGGTATCAAAGACTCCGAACAACATTTGGTTCTGAAATACCATGGGGCTCTACAAAGATACATCCAAACTGAAATGGATTTCATGGACATCTCAACACTCGGTGCTGCCTATCGATATGCTGTTAAAATCGAGTAGAAATTTAAGCACCAGAACAAACGGGAGTTCGGGTCTGCAAATCCACAACAACCAAAGTATGAGAAAGACATCCCTAACAAACAGTCTCCTGAAAACCAATCCAAGCCACAAGGAAGGAAGGTTCATGGGAAGACAAAGAAGGACACCAGAAAATGGTGCAATTTCCACAAAATCCCCTGGCACAACACCAATGAATGTCGCTCAAAACAGTCATTGGTGGCCGAGATCAAAGACAAGGAGCCGAACCTTGATTTAGAATCTGATTATGAAAATAATGGTTTAAGACAGATCATCGACATAGACCCCACTGCTATTGTCGTGACTGCAACAATTCAACCAGAAGAACCAACAGATCCAGAAGAGGGGGAGCACCTTTTTCATTCACAGATGTGGGTGAAGGGGACCCCGCTGCATTTTATTGTTGATAGTGGAAGCCAGAAGAACCTCATCTCAACAGAGGTCGTAAAATAGTTAGGATTGTCGACAACACCACACCCGCAACCATACAACATCGGATGGCTTTGCCAAGGATGAGATCTTCATGTCAACCAACAGTGTCGATTGTCATACGACATCCAGCCCTTCAAGGATGAGGTATTATGTGATGTTGCCCCACTGGTTGTCTTTGATGTTCTCTTGGGCCAGCCATATATGTGGAAACGCCATGCTATCTATGAGTCTCGACCCCATAGTGTCATTATTACTCTGGGGGGTCATCTCTATAGGATACCAGAGGTAGTTCCAACTACTGCCCCACCTAAATAGTGCTGCAAGGTAGCTTCTCATACTACAAAATTCATCTTCTCCACAATCTATTCAAAAGGGGAACAAAAGGATACTGCAACCACTACAGCCTTGGCCCAAGCATCTTCTATCCACCAGAAGCAGGTCGACAAGGTTGCAGCAAAGCCCAAAGATTCCTTCTACACATAGTCATCTCATGTAGCCAGACTGGTTAAAAAGCTCCAACCCTTCCAGCCATAGGTTTGTGACGACCTTCAACAAGCCAAGCAGCACGACTGTTCCAACA
>ML780898.1:425853-436268 GCA_009831015.1 Picea engelmannii | reverse complement strand
TTGTTCAAAATAAATGTCATTTACAAAGATGTATCAAAGTGAGAAAATAATTCTTTTAGCTAAATATCTCTATATTTTTGGTCCTATTACAATATGGAAACATTAATCCTTCATATTAATCTCATTTATAATAATGCCCCATCATTAACCCTATCTACAATAAACAACTCACTTTGTAAAGACACAACACATCTATCAAATCACATTTTTTGAAAAACATGTTAGAACTATAAAATCATCATTTATACTAAGTAATCCTTCATCCTTGGCTCCATAGGCAATAAACACCTCCATTGGGAGCCCATCTAATATAAAAGACACCCCTTGTGAATATGCTTGAGAGCTATGAAATCCTACTATAAAAGGCTTGTGAATATGTTTGAAAGCTATGAAATCCCCCCCTTTGGGGAGACATTGTAAAATCATGAAATCATTTCTTCTCCTAAGAAACTCACCATCATTTACATTAAAGGACTCCCTTCACAAATGTGCAATCCACAAAAGCATAATTTGCCACTTGAACAAATTAAAAATTAATAGAGCAATGAGAACACTTAGACTATAAGTTAAGTCTAATTTTGTATGTAGCAAATAAAGCTAGCTTTTGGAATGTCTTTTTATTCTATTTAATTTTGTGGAAATTTTCAAATTTCAAATGTAAAGTGTTAAATTGTTATTTTAATGAAAATGGAAGTTAACAAATTCATTTGTAATATGAAACTCAATATCATGTTAAATTTCAAAATTTCACTATAAAAATTGTGATTTTTTTATGACTGAATTCCTTGTCTACAATACTTCATTTTCACCAAAACAAATACATATACATGTTGATAATCATATTTTTAAAATTATTAAAAAAACATTTTTTAATAATATTATATTTTTTAAATTATCTTTTTCCAAAAATTTAAAACAAACAAATATACATTAATAATAATTTTTTAGAAAAATAAATTATATTTTTATTAAAAATTTAAAACAATGGTTTTTGAAAAATTAACATCATGTCCAAAATATTATTAAAAACATCTCCGTGATGTTATTCTTCTTTAAAAGGATATGACAACACACATAGTGCTCTGAAATTATGCTTATTGATTTGTGCCTTAAAAACACCAAAATCCTCTCCAAATAATATTACTATCTCAAATGAAAAATGAAAAATGAGGGAAGCCATATAAATTATCAAACATCCCAACAACCTTAATAGAAATGAGGTCTTTCTCCTTTTTGTTTTTTTTCTTTTTGGTTTTTTTTAGATTTCTTCTTTCCTTTAGCCTGTTACTTTGAATGCTTTTCTTTTGATTTCTTATAGTTTTAAGCTAATCCTCCACCTTTAAATAACCTTTAACTTTAATAAAACTCCTTTACTAATAATATAAATAATTTAACCTTTTTAATAACACTTTTTAATACTAGTAATATCATTTTTAATATATTAACACCATTACTAATGTATAATACTTTTTTAATAATACTATTCTATAACATTACTATACTATTTTAATAACAATACTCTATTATTAATGATTAATCATTACAAACCTAACACTATTATTGTAACTAATAATACTATTAACTTAATACTCTATTATTAATAAGTAATCATTACAAACTTAACACTATTATTAATACTATACTAATAATACTATTAACTTATAGTAATATGACTATTAAACACTTTATTAAAAATACTCTTATCTATTATTAATTATTATTAGTAATATTAATTTATTATTATTAATCATTATAATACTTTCTATTAAGGTTATTAGTACACTTTTATTAATTTATACTTTTAATATTATTCTATATATCCTATCATACCATTAATTAGTGTTTATTTTATAATCTAATGATACTATTATTACTATTATGAATACCTTAATTTGATTTTTCAATTTTCAAACTTATATCCTTCTTCTATTTTGTCTTTTTATAGATTTTTATTTTTCCATGGTTTTTGTAAGTTCTCTTTTAGAAAAAAGATGACACTATTAGCTTTCTAGGGTTCTCGTGTCTGTGTTTTCTTGTATTTCTTGTCAGGTAGTTATCTTCTTCTACTCTAAGGTTTTGTCGTGATGATGGATGTGATTGGAGATCCAAAACATTGATTATTTAAAATGACCACCGTGGATTTTCCCAGTTAATAATATAAATATTAATAATTTTACATGTGACACAAGCCAACATGAATATAATTTCCAGAGTATTTTCAAAGTTGTTAGCTTTGTTTCTTTCTCCAAGAGGAAAGCAATACAATATAAATTAACAACATTAATATGGAAACTTCTCTCAAATTAATTTGTTTCTTTGCTTCTCTTCCCTTTTATCCTTCTCAAACTTATTACCTTGATCAAGAAATTTCCTCTTCGAATTCTTTTCATCCTGATAATGAACCTAGCTTAAGGTTTGAAACGTCAACTCTGAAATTTTGAATGCAACAACTATGAAGTCTCGATGGATAACACTATAAACGACAGAATCCTGAAGAAAGCATTTACTCTTAACCAACAAAAAAAACGATGGGGCTCCTTACTCTATCCGTTCAGATGGACCTTGGTTGGAAGTTTCTTTTTACTTATCATTATGCAGCCTTTCTAAGCTAACCTTCTCTTTTTGTTCAGAAGTTGCTTCAAGAAACACCCTGAGGTCAGGGGTTGCACTGTTTCATTCTGGGGCTCCTTACTCTATCCGTTCAGATGGACCTTGGTTGGAAGTTTCTTTTTACTTATCATTATGCAGCCTTTCTAAGCTAACCTTCTCTTTTTGTTCAGAAGTTGCTTCAAGAAACACCCTGAGGTCAGGGGTTGCACTGTTTCATTCTTCTTAGGTGTCAGATCTCAAGGGAATCTATTCTGGCAGTTGCGCTTAGGGCTTGCATCTAGTCTCATCCCTTTTTGGCATGCCATTTAGGAGGGTAAGAAGACAGCAAGAATGGAACCCTAGTGGACAACTTAATACTCCGTCAACATCACCAGTCAACCAAGGTCCCATTGCCATGCCACCCGATCTTTTGAATACCTATACAAAACATTGTTTAGGTTTCCATATTCATCATACTCATATATCAAGACCATGCTAGGGTATTATATTTCATTCAGCAAATGTCCTAGATGCAGACCATCGACTGAGATCACATAGGTTCTACATTTTGAATCCATTATGTAATGCCAAACATGGGAATATGCAAAGCTCATAAAAAGGTGGGCAAATTCGGTCCAGTTTGCAATATATATGTATATAGAAATGGAAATGGAAATGCCCAAATAAAAAAGCATGCACAAAATCATTCCCAACTGATTTTTATATTGTAATAATAATATTAAGCCAGCATGAATTGGGTACCTCACAAACCCAAATAAAAACATTCCCAAATGGGATCCAAAGAATCTCAGTACATGCTTATATTACAATCTCACCATTTTCTGATTAGAACCAACTTGGGTACCATGAGCACTCACCCCATTCCTGTAGGCTCTGTCCACGACAGCCAAAGGAGAGAGGAACCCATCACTGCAAGTGCCATGTGAATGCAACTCAAATATAACAGGACACTCTGGGCATCTCAAGATTTTGGGCAAATCCTCATTGATGGCCACTTTTGAAGGTGATGGAGAGTCCGGGAAAAACCATTCCTAGTTGTATTTGGTTGCCATGGATTATTGTCCCCCTCTCTTCTTCTTCTTCCCATTACCCATTTATTATCAGTCACAGACAAACCTAGATATTGTTATCATGTAGTTGAGGAGGATGAGCATGAAACCGAGCTAAATATGAAAGCATGGCGTGTATTAATGTTTGAAATGTTTGTGGGTACCACATTACCCAACGTGTTATCGGTTGAAATTCCTTTTTAACGTGTTGCAGCACTACTTTTGTTCCAAGTGAAACTGCCCAGATGGAAATGGGAAAGGTCAAGGACTTCCGGCCCAGAATGAGTTTATGGCATCGAAAACTGGGCTCGAATACCAAATTAAAATAGAACAAGTATCCATATTTATAGTTCCTCCTGAATGCAGGTAAGTACTAATAAAGAAGTATCCATATTTATATAGGTTGTACTGTGGAAGTCCAGATTTATATAGGTTGTACTGTGGAAGGCCTATCTGCGTCAGAGGGAAAAATGGCTTTGAAGGCCTTATTGACTTCCTTATATGTATTTGAATATCCCCCACACGCATTGACATTTCAGACATGATATACTGGCAGTGTTTCCTTTATGTAAATTCTAGGTCATAAGATATGAATTGTTGCAGTTCAACTGCTACATTCGGATGGACTGACAGCAAAGTAAATATATTTAGGTGAGAGCTTATCACTGACAACAAATAGATAAGGAGAGATAAGTGTCTAACAACAAAGAGATAAGGAGAAATAGTACAGGCTGACATAAATGATGGTTTTTGAAAACCCGTCACCAAGAGATAAGGAGAAATAGGACAGGTGGACATAAATAGTGTTTTTTGAAAACCTGACAATCAATTTATAGGATAAGGAGAAATAAGATAGATGGACAAAAATGGTGGTTTTTGAAAACTTGTCAACCAGTTGAGAGGTTTTCTACAAAATCTAACACTAAATATGCCTTCGGCATAATTAGGTTTTTTATGTTGTTTTTAAATTTGTGTGCTATATCTAATGTTTAATATAGGAAATTAATATATGTATTTTTTAGATAATAAAAAAATATTTTTTCTAAAATTTAATTGGCTAATATCTTTGATGTCTTATTGTAGATTTTATATCATTCAATGTATAAAATTGATTACACAACTAGCATAGCCACACAATTGTACAAACTATAGGCAATTTAGATATGTACAAGGGTTTCCATAATGTCAACATTTATTAAATTTTCAAAATAAATAATCCTAAATATGTATAAGTAATACAAACTCTAACCCTAATACATAATTCTAAAGTTTTGAAAATAATTTACTAATAATGGTCTTTGTAATTCTATCAACCAAAAAATAAAATGTCCATTCTTAGATGACTCTCCATTTCTGGAATTTAGGTTTTATTAATGAGATAGAACCAAAAAGGAGAAGGCCCATTCTAAAATTTAAGTTTTATTAATGGAACTAGGAAATTAGAATTGGCCATTACAATCTTTTCAACAACTAAAGGGACAAAGGAAAATTATTGTTACTTTAGGTTAATTTAACCTAGCTTTCATGGAATGGAAAGAAAGACTTTCTTACGATGAGCCCCTTTACAATATTATCAACAACTAAAGTCATCCGGGGATCAAAAAGTTCTCCAAAATAAAATTGTTCGAAAGTGATTGAAAATGATTTCATTATGTAGATCTCATCCTCACGATCCCAACGCAACTTGAACGGTCTCAAACAGAATCTGTACGGAAAAGTTATGGTGTTTTGTCCATTTTCCCAAACAGGCAAATTTTTTGTTGATTGTGCAGTCAGTATAGGTTGACGTGGAAGCTGATTGTGCAACCCATAAAACCATACAGGTGATGTGGCAAGGACATGTGGCAGGGTTAATCGGGAAGGTGACTGGGTAGGTGGCGTTGTAGGGTGATAATGTGGACCAATGGATGGTTGACACGTGGTAGAGGACTGGTGGACATGCGGGCCAATGGAAGAGTGCCACGTGCCCCACTCGAGGACTGCCACATGCTACCCCACTAGTCTGTAAAATGTTGGTTTGACTCTGCGGGGTCGAACCCGTAACCTCCGGATGGATGGATGAGTGCATCGCTCGAACTCACCAGTCCGCCTACGAGGTGGTTCTTGCACTATAATGACGCCATTTCCTTTTGAATTAGCTTTAGGGAGGAGTTGGCGATAAGGATGGGTCTTAGCCCCAGCCAGTGGTCACAATGTACAACCACTAATGCCACGTGACTGAGCGCGCATGAATAAGGCAAGGGTGCTGACCGACGGGTGCAGACTGTTAGCCCTAGATCCTAGACACATGCCCCATGCGGCTGAGACCTTCAGAGTTAGGCACTAAAATCACGCTAATAATGCACCAAAATCCCCCATGCAGCGAGAATCAAGCGGAGATGGGTTTGAGCGTGTCCAGGCTAGGTTTTTGGACAGTTTGTGCATTTTTGAGAGATGTTTTGTTGTAGGTTTTGGGGAAAACTTTAGAAGAGGATAACTTTCTCATTTTTTGACCAAACCAAGTGCAGAAAAATCCTAAACAGGGGTTTTTGATAGTTCTAGAGCCATTGGAGCTGTTATTTTTTCCATTTGAGCATTGTAAATTGTTTTTTTTCACATATTGAACACTTGATGAAAGATGACTGTTGGAAGTTGGACCAGGAGATGTAGCCCAAGAGAGGGGTGAACTCCTTATCATTTGATGTGTTATGTGTGTTATTTGATCACTGTTTATCTCTATTTTTTCTGCAATTTTAAGTCTAATGCTCATTTAAAAATCTTTGAACTTGCAAATTGATCCATTGCCCAAGACACATAAAATTTCACTTACATGTTGTACAAGCCTTAAATTTTAGATCAAACTCGTATCAAAGAATATGTTATGGTGAAGGTTTGATTTGTTTGCAAGTGTTTTTCTAATGCTTAGAAGGTTTAAGCTTAAAAGAGGAGAAGGATAGCTTGTGGAGCCAAGTTCTCAACTCTCAAGAAGGAGAACAATTCTTTCACCTCAAGTTTCAAGGAGACATTCACCAAGTATGGCTCATGAGGAGAGTCATGAAACCCTCACTTAAGATGAAGAGACTTTAGGAAAATCCTTCTTTGATATGACAAAAATGGTGAAAGTTTTATATGAAGAGAGTAATGCAAGGTTACAAGGAAATGACTCAAATCCTCCAAAAGGTAATGAAGGTAATGGTGATAAGACTTCAAAAGGAAATGGAGGAAATGGTGACACTCCACATCCTTCACCTCCATCTTCAAATTCTTCTACCCTTTCACAACCATCTCCAAATTCTCTAAAGGAACATGGTAAAACTCCTTTTCTTAAGCTTGATATTAAGTTTAAATTGCCTATGTACAATGTGGACGTAAATGATGAGATATTGGATAATTTGGTTCGTCAGATTGAAGTGTATTGCAAGATACAAAGAATCGAAGATTATGAAACCAAGATTCACCTTGCTTCTCTTAGATTTGAAGGTGCAACATTTATTTGGTGGGAAGCCAAAACTCAAGAGGACATGAAGAAACATGGTAAAGTTTTATCTTCTTGGAATGATTTTGTTGTTGCAATAAGAAGTAAATTTTATCCATTAGCATACATGCAGAAAGATATTATGGATTGGCAAAACTTTAGGCAAGCTAAAGGGAAAAATGTGGAAAGTTACACTTAAGAGTTTAGAAAAAGAGATTTGGTTTTGGGTATAGATTTATCTTCTCAAGAAACGTTACTCAAATACATTGGAGGATTGCATAGTTACTTGAGACACACAATTCTCATATTTAAACCTACAAATATAGATGAAATTTGTGTGCAGACAACTCATTTAGAAGCAAGAGGGAAGAATGATCCTCACGAGTGAAGCAAGAAGCCATTTAATAATGGAGACAAAGGAAAGGGGAAATTCAAAAGAAAAGGAAAGAATAATGCTTCAGTCAAGAAAGAGGGAGAAAAACTATCATGTACACATTGTTCAAAAGAAGGCCATGATGAAGACCAATGTTGGAAACTTCATCCTGAATAGAGACGCAAAAATCTCAACAACAAAAGGAAACCAAAGACTGTTACAACTACACAACATGATTTAGGATTTGATTCTGGAGATGAAACTAAGATCACAGCTATGGGTTTTCAAGGTAAGGACTCTATTGTCGATACTAGTTCTTCAAGTAGTAGCCTCAATGAAACTCAACATGAAGAAGAAAGAATAGAGCTTTTCCACATAAGTGTTATTTCAAAGCATACCAAGATAGATTCTCTATTTGATATTGGTTCACAAACAAACCTCATTTCTAAAGACACTGTCAAGAAACTAAAATTGGAAACAACTCCTCATCCTAAACCATATCCTTTAGATTGGATATGTGACAATGCAAAATTGCATGTGACTAAAAGATGTAAACTAAGATTTTCTATCACTGCAAACTTTATAGATGAGTTAGATCTTGATGTCATTCCATTGGATATTTGTGGTATTGTTTTGGGAAGTCCATACTTATATGATAGGAGAGCCATCTTTCATCGTCATGAGAAAAAATATCATTTGCTTAAAAATGTAGTTGAGTACAATGTTAGATCACATACCAAGAAATTGAATTTGTCACTTGTGAATGCTGGACAAATGAAGTGGTTAGTCAATGCTAGTAAGAATTTTGTACTCTTGATGATCAAACCCAAAGAGAATGTTGAAAAATAAGCTTTCCAAGGATGTGATGCAAAGTTAAAATATGATTTGTATGAGGTTGTTAACGAATATGATGAGATGTTTTAGGAGCCCAAAGGATTGCCTCCTAAAAGGGGTATCCAACATGAGATCAAATCGCGGAAAGATTGTCCTCTTCCAAACATTGGCATGTATAGGATGTCTATCATGGAGAATGTTGAAATCAAAAAACAAATCCAAGAGTTGCTTGAAAAAGGGGTTATCATGCCAAGCACATCGCCATGCGGGTCACCAATTGTTTTAGTACCAAAGAAAGATGGTACATGGGGCATGTGTGTAGATTACAGAGCCTTGAACAAGATTACGGTAAAAAATCGTTACCCTCTTCCTCGAATTGATGATTTCCTTGAAAAATTGAAATATGTTGTGTATTTCACTAAGTTGGACTTGAGGAGTGGTTATCATAAGATTAGGATTGCTGAATGAGACAAATGGAAGACAACTTTCAAAACAAAGGAAGGTTTGTATGAATGGATGGTTATTCCATTAGGTCTTTGTAATGCTCCTGCAACATTCATGAGAGTTATGAATGATGTTTTAAGGCCTTTTCTTGATTATTGTGTAATTTTATACTTGGATGCCATATTGATATTTAATAAATCTTGTGAAGAACATGTCAGGCATGTGAAACAAGTCTTAGATGTATTGAAGAAAGAAAATTTGTTTTTAAAGATGTGTAAATGTGAGTTTGGAAAGACCTCATTAGTTTACTTGGGATATATTGTTGGAGGGAGACAATTGAAGATAGATCTCTCAAAGATAAAAGTCATTTTAGATTGGCCCAAGCCCAACAATGTAACAAAGGTTAGAAGCTTTTTGGGAGAAACCCAATGTTGGAGAAAGTTTATTTCTATTTTTTCTTCAAATGCAGCTCCATTACATGTTGTGAGAAGAATTAAGCAGGTTTCCAATGGGGAGGCAAGCAACAAAAATCTTTTGATGCATTGAAGGAGAGAACTAGTTCAACTCCAGCTCTTGCACTTTTTGATTTAAGGAAGCCATTTGAGATACAAACATATGCAAGTAACTATGCCATGGGAGCAGTCTTGTTGCAACATGGTAAGCCCATATGTTATCATTCTGAAACTTTTAATGGCGTTGTGGTTAATTATGTTGGATTACTGAGAGGGAGGGTGAATCAGTAATAGCGTAATTATAATCATTTTTCTTCAAATGTTATATCAATGTAGAATTAGTATCCAATAATGAGCAGTAAGAAATAAACAATCACACATATACACAGTACACCAGTGTTTTACGTGGAAACCCTAATCGGGAGAAAATCATGAAATGTTTTTTCTTATATGTCTTGAAGAATTAAATTCATTGGAAGCACCAACTTCCTTTGTTTTCCAGCTGCAATAGGAAGGAGGCTCCAACCCCCTAGTTTCTTAGGCTACAACCTGAGGGAAGCTCCAACTCCCCAATTTTCTGGCTACAACCAGTAGGAGGCTACAACCCCCAATGTTCTCCGGCTACAACCGGAAGGTGGCTACAACCACCTGTCCTTGAATCATCTTGCCACCCTGAAGTAGAAGTAGAATGATGGAACCACTGTCACACTATCACTGTGAGATATACCGTTGTAAACCTGTACCAATAAATATGAACCATGCATCAACCATGCATCAACCATGCATCAACCTGTACCTTAACCTGTAATCAACTTGTACCATAAATAAGTGCATCAACCATGCACCAACTTGTAATCAACCTGTACCATAAACAAGTGCATCCAACCATCTACCAAGTATGTACCAATCATGTGTCAACTACTCATCAAATATGACTTATCAATATGTATCAACATCATCAACTATACACCTCATGTATGTGCGCCAACTCATCAACTACTTGTCTCAACAATGTACTCAACATGCACCACAACCAAAATCCCTCATCAATTTCACCATCCAAATATGATTTGTAGCTCTGTAATAGACCTGGTGTATATGATCACATTCCTGCAAACCTTCCTTAACTTTAAAAACAAGAGACTAGCATTTTCATCAAACTTTTCTTTAGTCTCACATGCCTAGTTTTGGATTAGTCA
>ML780898.1:402765-412888 GCA_009831015.1 Picea engelmannii | reverse complement strand
CAACCCTTGACGTTCAATGTTTCCAATGTCAATGGTAGACCTTGTCAAGGTCATGCCTTGAGATTTATGGATAGTTAATGCCCATGCCATCTTAAGAGGGATTTGTTTCTTGTTACTCCTTTGTATGGGTGGAATTGGTACATAATTTGGTTGGGTTTGGTCCCATGGAGGACCAATGTATTTATCAAATGCCAGAACAACATATGTTGGCAAATTTGGAGGCTAAGTTCCTGGTGCATATACAATTTGCATGACTACTCCAAGAGCACCATTGACTAATCCTTCTTGGACCCATAAATTGCAGGATAGCATAACTCGTTGGCCTATACATAGCAAGATATGTTTTCCAATTGATCATCATCATGATGGTGTGCATTTGAAGCAACAAGTAATTTTGTGTCACTCCGTGCGATTGGCTTATTCAAGGATTGAAGCATGAACTTGTTATGGTTGTCCACAATAAATTTTGTTGCAAATAGGTGGACTGAAGAATCAAACAATTGACATTCTTCAACGGATAAAAATCTGTCAGTCCTAGATTGAAGGAGGTTCCAATCATCAATGGTTGGTGTAGCATTGTGTATGTTGGCTAACAACTGGCAGAAGCGGGACTGGGTGACAGAGATGCCTTGTTGTCGGAATATTGTTTCCAACTTGACTACAGTGATAAAGGTTGTCAATAAGCTCCTTCCTGGAGTTTCTCCTGCATAAAGAGGTTTGTCCATTACTGATGGTAGTTGACCCAGGTCACCGACAAGAATTATTGAACAAGAACAAAATGAGCAGTGATTTTTTTTTGGAAATGCCTCACGCGAGCAACTTTCAATTTGCACAAAAAGTCTAGATCCTATGAAGCTCATCTCATCAATTAGAATGTAGTGAATATATTTCATCTCTTATTGGAACACTGCAAGGAATTGACCATGTAAAGGCCTCATGTCATTGATAGGAATCCTAAGTTCTGCATGGATAGTGGTCGCATGTATGTTAAATGCTGCAACTCCAGTAGGGGCAAGAAGCAATAGTTGGCTATGGCCAAAGGGTGCTTGAGAAGGTAGTGTTTCTTTGATGTAGTGTATAAGGTAGGATTTTCCTGTGCCTGCAGTGTCTTGGATGATCATCTTCAATGGTTCTTTTGGTTCTTTTACTTGTAAGTGATGCATGATGATGTCAAATGCTATGTGTTGATTTGTAGAAAATGTACTTCTAGAAGGAGATAATGGATTCATTTCTTGTAGTACTGTTGTATTCCTTGGATGATAGTTAATGAAGTTTGGTGCAATGTCTAATGTATCTTGTGATACTTTGAGTTGATCCCATGGGTGGGAAGTGGCAATCTCTCGAAGTCCCAACATATCAAGAGATGTGAATTTGATATTACTGGTAGGGACCAATCTTGATAAAGACTGCCTTTCATTCATCTCCATGTTTGGTTGTATGTTAGGATCGATATGCTCATCTTCAGATGTTTGGTCATTTGGAGTGGGCCTTGGGATGCGATCAACATGAAAGACATGGTAGTCATCACTTATGGTCTCCTAGTTAGCCACAATGTCTACATTTGAAAGCCCTATATCTTCAAAGAAGGAACATAAGGGTTTGTATAAAAGAAGCTCACTCAAACAGAACTTAAAAAAGGTATTTGATTCTTTGTCTAGTATGGTAGTAAAAAGTGGCCATACATGGACAATTGCAGGGATGTTTCTTTTTTTCCACTTTTCACTTTTTCGTGCTTGGTTATATGTCCAGTGTTTTGCGAGGTCAAGCAAACATATAGGGTTGAGAAAAACAGGACGTATTAGATATGCATCAATGAAAGTGGAGCCAGAAAAGCACTTAGGTAAATCATAGGAGATTTGACGAAATATTTGACAACCAACATTGAGTTTGGTGAAGGTGCGACTGCATGTGATAAGGGGAAACTTTTGGAGCATATGGCAAGTTTCTTGGGCACTTATGTCATGGTCTACAATTACTTCTGAGTGCAAGCAGTGATAAGCAGTTGAGGCAGGGTCATCTATATTTGATGTAGATGCAATCCTGGTCAACATATGGTGGTAGGTCTTTGATCTCCCCTCTGCTTTGGAAGCATATTTGACAATGTATTTTAGAACTGCATGGCGAGAGAGGACTAGTTTGCAATCTACATTTTCTCTCCATGTTTGGAGTATGTTAGAATTATGGATATTGAGGTGCTCATCATTGCGTGTCGGCCGGTATGTCTTTTGACCCATTTCATCAATGTAGAGTGATGATTCCATTTGTACCTTCCAAGGGAATTTATACCTGCATTCGAGTGTAGTTCCTTTTCTACAGAGACATGTTTTCTCATTGCACTTTGTATGTCTTTGAACTTGATTTAAGAGTTGTTAATAGTCCTCAAGTGGGTTGGATGCAAATATCTCCTTTGTATCTAGTAAGCAAGGGTCATCTTCAATGTATTGATACATAGCCACGGGTTTGTCATGGTGTTCTCTAGGATTCCACACTGTAACATAGTTATCAAAGAAACTCTTTGCATCATAGATTTGATTTGGGTCTTCCCAATTTAAACTTTCCATGTTTGGAGCATCTGCAAGACACAAAAAACCATGTATATGTGCAGAGCCATGATGTTGCCATTCATACCTGCAAAAGGGATATGAAAAGATTAGTAAAGAGCATATAAATGTATAGTTTTGGTAGAGGTAATTGCAAGTAGTATACATTGTGTACCTATACCAATAGTCAATTGTATGCATTTGGTTTTGTAGTATCTCCTCATGGAAGATTGAAAAACTTTTGTGCATGTAAGAAGCTACAGTGTGGGGGTGATAAATGACATCGTTTGTACGCTAATGTTGGCGAAGCATTGGGTCAAGAGGTATATCCTTTTGCATAACTGCATGCAAGTCTGGCCATTTTGTGTCTGCTGCACTGAGAGTGAAAAATAAGGTTGGGCATTGAAGTTGTGTGATCATGTCTGTTAGCTCGGTCCTTCGCATGGTCCAAAATGCTCTAGTCCCATGTAGATGTGCTCCAAGCGCATGACTTGTTCTTAGAGTTTGTCTGCTAGGAGTTCTTTGAGATGGGCATGCAATTCTTGAATTGTGGTGGGTTTGTTATGATTGTGGTTTTATTTGAAAAAAAAATGTAGCTATTGATTGACTTCGATGGCGCATAATCAAATTGTAGAGGTAGTATTTGAAATGAGGATGACTGCCAAACCTATTGTCATGGCATCTCATTAAGTGTAATGCATAAGTATCAAGGGTTATGTTTCTCATGCATGGTTGGCAAGGAAGGGCATCTCTAGTGGGGAAAAGAGCAAGAAATTCCATGTCGAATAGACCTTCTATTTTGTACTCATTGATTGGTGATAGTCCAATTGTTGGCCATTCAATTGTATTTGGTGAAAATTTATCTGTAGTGTTATCAAATGCTCTTATTTTTTCTAGTTCTCATTGTGTATTAGGCAATCTAAAGTCAAAGGAAGACATTGGTTTTCATCTTTGAAAACATCATGGTTTTTTAAAGAGATATTTGGTTGTTTAGTGGGAGAAGTTAAAGTTTCTATAGAGACAGAATGGAGGGGATTGGAGACATTAGTGCACGTAGTGGGAAGTGAGGCAAGTGTGTTTTTGTTAAGATCCAAATACTGAATACAAAAGCACCACAATAGATAAAGAATAACAATATGAAAAATCTCTTTTATTATTACCAAACCCTTGAGGTAGGACAACACCATACAATGGATCCTATTATGGAAGGGATCCTCTCCTGTTCACTTGCATCTTCGAGGGGTTTTCCTCCTAATGAGATTTAGCTCCAAACACAATAATTCTCTTCATATCCTCTTTCATTGCTTGAACCCCTTTATGTTAAGAACCAAAGACTGAACACAAAAGAACCACAATAGATGTACAAGAAAAATATGCAAAATCTCCTTTATTACTATCAAACCCTTGAGGTAGGGCAACACCATACAATGGATCCTATTATGGAAGGGATCCTCTCCTTTTCACTTGTCTCTTCGAGGGGGCATCCTCTTATTGGGCTACCACTCCAAATACAATAATTCTTTTCATGTCTCATTACATTTTTTGAACCCCTTTATATAGTGCTACCACCACCTAAGAACAATCTAGAGGAGGAATCTTCTAGAAGTAGAACCTTCTAAGAAGTCATATTACATTTATTATATCTAACTACCCATTTATTATATCCAACTACTATAGTGGGCCTTATTTAATAATATAGTGGACCTAGTCCACCTTACATTGAATGGCCTCCACTATTATCACTATGGGCCCTCTGCCCCCCCCATTACCTCTCTATCTACCTTACATTCCATCCCCCTTATGAAAGCGTTGTCTTCAACACTTGATGTACAACCATATACCAGGGTCCCATGGATAAGTGTGGACCATAGTGCTGAAGTAGACTAGAGAACCAGGGTCCCATTGAGAAATGGAGGGCACCATGCTGAAGTAAACCAACCACCATTGTAAACCATGGTCCCATGTCCAATTTCTCATGTGAACCCCACATGGAAGATATCGACACCCAATAACCAACTGAAAATTATGCTCCCAATACTGACACCTATCATGTGGATCCAAATAAGAATATCCATCCACATAGTGAGAGATAATCAAAGATGAATCTGGAAGGAACAATACCATTGTAGAATATTCAGGCTGGACGTTGGTAACTAGCTCATGATGTGGGACATTGATGTTCACTATAGAAGGTGGAGGAGCCATTAAATAAAATATGGAAGTGGTTGTCATCCCAGAAATGATAACTATCCATATACCAATCATTGCAATCGGCCTCAAAATCATACCAAACATATATTTCTTGATTATATTCATCCCTGAGGTCTGCGATAAGAAACCTCTCTTGCATGTTATTCAAAGAATCTTGAATACTATGAAAACTATCATTGAAACCATCTACAAAGCCATCCAATATGTCATTCAATGTGTCAATCAATTGGGCTTTGAATGATTTAGTAATTTGTAGAATTTCTTTGAGGGTTTGAGAGGAAATAGCCATCTGAGCACCCTATGAAATCTTCGGTCTTGCAGCCATCATGAAAAAATCCAAAAAATAGAACAATAAGTTACGACATAAAATCACGGTTTTTTCTGGAAAAACCCTAAAAAACTGTTGAATTTAAAATTCTCATAACTTCACTTCTCGGACTCCGTTTCGACTAATTGTTGTTTTGAAATTGGGTGAAATTGTGAGAGGAACTCATATTTGTAATTTTTTTGGGCAAAGTCGATTTCCAACTGCTACAAAAAAAAGAAAAAAAATGTTCTGCCGTCTCGAAAAAACCCTGAAAAATTACAGATTTTAAAACTTCAATATCTTGACTTCCCGGACTCCATTTCAGACGATTTTTTTTTCACCTTGGGTGTTTTTCTGAGAGGAAATCAGATATAGAAACTGTTTCTGCAAAATTTCCACAGAAATATACCTAAAATTTTTGGAATGTCGTGGCCCTCTTTTTTCTTCTCCGAAAAAAAAAAATCTGCAAAAATAAAAAATATTTTCCCAAAATGTCTGCCAAGGAAAGTGCTCTGATACCACTTGTTGAGATCCAAATACTGAATACAAAATCACCACAACAAATATAGAAGAAAAATATGCAAAATCCCCTCCATTAGTATCAAACCCTTGAGGTAGAGCAACACCATACAATGGATCCTATTATGGAATGGATCCTCTCCTATTCACTTGCCTCTTCGAGGGGGAATCCTCATATTGGGATACCACTCCAAATAAAGTATTTCTCTTCATGTCTCATTACATTGTTTGAACCCCTTTATATAGTGCTACCATCACCTAAGAACATTCTAGAGGAGAAATCTTCTAGAAGTAGAACCTTCTAAGAAGCCCTCTTACATTTATTATATATAACTACCCATTTATTATATCTAACTACCATAGTGGGTCTTATTTAATAATATAGTGGACCTCGTCCACCTTACATTGAATGACCTCCACTATTATCACTATGGGCCCTTTGGGCCCCCCCATTACCTCTCTAGCTACCTTACAGTTTTGGTCAATTTGTATGTCATTGTAATATTTGTCATTTTGTATCTTGTAGAGAAATGCATTGATGACATGATATTTTGTCACATAACAATCATAGCATTTCTCCTTTCCTCCATGTCTCTTGACAACTAAGATATCAATTTTTGAAAGGCGATGGGGCAAGAAACTAATAGTGTGGCCACTATATTTGTATTGTCCACCTCGAGCATGCCTAACTTGCAAGATGAGGATAACTCGAGCAATTAACATTTCCTCAACCTGTGTAAGTATTGCCAGAACAATGGGTTGGTCACCCTGGTCCATATTATTCCATTTGGAGAAATGATGCCCATTGTTTTCTCTATGAAAATGAGTACAAATGTGTCCATTCGGAGATGGGCGAGTGGGAATGCCAGGATATGATTCCATACATGTAGTGCATGTATGTATTTTAGAAAAGGCATCAATACGTTTTTAGAAAGAGTGTGAAGCATGTGTATGGGGTTGAGGTTCTAGAATACGTGTTGGTAATTCCACATAGGGTTGGTTTTGGTTTATAAGTGAAGTCTCTCTAAGTCTATCCATTTTTTTTTTCTTTCAGCATATTTAATTCGACGTTGTTCATTTTGTTGGATCCTAGATGTAGATAGAGGAGTGGTGACTAAGTTAGTGTTTAATGTATTAGTAGTGTAATTGTTCCATCTATTTCTTTTTTTATTTTTTTATTTTTGTAGCATGAAGTGTATGGCGTTGGCGATTATATAGAGTATTGTTTGGGAAGTTGAATTTGTGAAGATTTAATGTGCGAAGTATTTGATGGCATGCCTTGTTGAAAGAGAACATGTCTTTCTAATGATCTTGAGAGACCTTCACCAATGGTGCTTGTTGTTGTAGTTGGCAACATTGGGGCAATTCTTGTGCCAAATGAAATTTCCTATAAGAGAAAAGAATAAAAAATTGTAGTTAGAATTCAAAGTTCTTGATATCACATTTTGTAAGTTCGATAACATGTTTTTGTAAGCATATTCCTAAAATAGTTAAAAAAACAATAGTTTTTCTTTAATATGTTTTAAGTGAATGCATAGGTTGGATTTCTTCCATACAAATGTTATAACGAATATAAAAAAACTCCAAAAAAGAAAAAGTTTATATAATATGTATATGCACAAAAGTAGGGAAATTACAAGTTGGTGTTTGAAAAAAAACAACCATAACACTTTGGAAGCACTATTTATCCAACAATTAAGGGACTGGGATGTCCTCTTTTGGCTTTGATATGCGATCAATTTTATCACATGCAATCACGATGCTTTTGATATGTGTTTGATTGGAAAATGTTTCTTCATGCACTACAAGTTTGAACAACTATCTATGAAAGAACAACTTTCCAAAGATGTCATTGATTGTTTTGGTATTTCCTTCATATTCATATTCATATAACTTATCTGCAGAAACACCTATCAGTTGTTCAACGACTTCTTGGAATGTTGTAACATTGATCTTGCTTGTTTGGTATTCAATGCTAAACTGGAAAATGTACCTGTACTCACATTCAAAAACATGTTGATTGCACCTTTGGTAGTTCCAGACACCATCTTCAATAGGTGTGAGTTTTTTTTTACACTTTCGATCTTTGAATATAAGTGGGCATGCAACATACCAACAATTGTCTGTATTTAAAGAAGCAATAGTTGCCTCAACCAAAATGAATGTAGGGTTTGGACCTTTACCAATTCCCTCATTTTCTATGTCAACCAAGTGTTTTTTAATAGATGGGTGCCCTCATGAAGCTCCATGTGTATATAAGGAGTGACAAGTTACATCTGTTAAAGGGTTATCAAACCAGGCTCTCAAATCTTGGGCTTCTTTGAGAATAGGATTGATGGAAAGTTGGGATGTGAAGGTTGTAGTAATTGATATCCTATCAAAGTCAGTTACTTTTACTACTTTCAGAGCGATTATTGGAAAGGTATTTGAGCTAGAATATTGGTGTAGATTATGTTTGTTGCAAAATACTTCCCATAATGTGACCTATATACTATACCCTGACATGTATTTTAGTTGGAGGGTTCTCTTGTGTGTCTTTATTCCATTCTTTCTCATGATGGTTGTTAAAAGGCTAATAGAGATAACAATTTCAATAATATCAACTATAGAGTTGTTGACCAAAGTTGGTACCACTTTAATAGGAGTGAATAGGAAGTTGTGGTTTGATATTGAATGATCATACTCTAAACATAATTCAATGGTCGAGGTAATATATAGAGTTATTTCCCAATCATTTTTTAAATGATTGAATTCTTTTTTGCAAGCTTGATGTATCCTTTTGAGATGATGTAAATTTTGCCAATGTCTATGGAAGGATGGAAATTTGTCGCTTGGATGTTGAAGTAGGTAATGCGGATTTCACCATTTTTTGCATCAATAACATCAAAGCTAAATACATGGCCAATTCCCTTATCATTTGAAAATGTGTGTAGATTAGTTTTTGAAAGTACTCTAACTTTTAGAGTCCATTCCTTTAGTGATGCATGCAAAGATGCAATAGGCGTAATTTTTGGGGGTGTATTAGGAGGTTCTAATGGTCGTTTTGTAGAAGAACTTACATCTTCTATCAATGTTGGTGCATCAACAATGTCTTCTTCAAAAGTATGCACTTGGATTTCATGCACTATCAGAATCCTATAGAAAGAGTAAAAACAATGTAAAATTAGTACTTGCATCATTGGTAACATAGCAGGGAATGTAAAATGTGGTTGGTGTGTGTGATGCATGTAAAAATTAAAGTAATGTGTAGACGGAAAATCAAGATAACAATTGTATAAACTATAACTAAGCTTGAGCCATGTGAAGAAGGTAATGTGAAGACATACTTGTTGTCTTGGATAGATCTTCAAGTGAAGTCTTGTAGTTCAACCAAGGACCCTTTTTGTATTTGAGATGACATGAAATAGTGACCAAGTGTTGAGGAAAATAAGCTTTGTAATGTATTGGCTACATGAGATAGGACTACTGAGTAACGGTCTTCTAATGTTAATTTGAAGTCCATAATTTGTATAATAGGACTGCAAATAATCTCTCCATTTCCAATCCGTGTAAGTGAGTTTGTTGTTAAAACATATGCCATATCTTTGATATTTATTTTGTAAAAGTGGAAGTACAAGGGAACCGAAATACCACATAGGAAAAAACAATCAAGGAATGTAGTAAGTAAAATATAATGGATACAAATGGAGTTAAAGGAGAATACACATGTCAGTAGAGGAAAAAAATTATGTGTTAAAGTATCAATAGATTTGTTGATGTATGGTTGTAATTATTTCAAAAAAAATGTATGTACTTTTCTAGCGATTAACAAGGAATAAACATGAGATGATAGGAAAAGAAAAGAATGACATAGTAGGAGAGGAAATGTAAAACCTAAAAATGTCAATATATGTTAGTATGTAAGGAAAGACGTTTAAGAAGGAATAACCAATGTTTTTTTTCTATTATTTTTTTAAAATGTTGTTCACATACAATCTACATAATAATAATTGTATTTATTATTATTCACATAAAATTTAAAATATGTATATGAGGGAAGTAGACATGCTTACAAGTAGGAATATCATGTTATATAAAATCAAAGTGAAGTAATAGAATATAGTTATGTTCAAAATTTAGAAATAGTCATTGCGTTCAACTATCCATTGATTTTTGTTTTTAGATCTTTCAACATGAGCTTTAAGATAGACATTTCATCACCTTCAACTATGCCTTTAATGGGTTTTTGCTGGTATGATTTTAATACCATTGTTATAACCCTAAATTGCACTATACCTGCTTACCTGGCATCAGGCCTACTCATGCCTCTTCCTAGCCAAAGCCATGTTGAGCAATTCCTCAAATAACCACTCAAAACAAGCAACCCGCGCCCTAACTTCTCCCTGGGCGTGGGCATCCGCTTGCTGTCCTTATACTGCACGTGGGTATCCGCAGGCTAACCCAAAACAACCCGCGGGTACCTAACAAAGCAAAAAATCAGGAAAGTTTCCGCCGGGACACGAGGCTTTTTGTCAGTTAACTGGAACGCCGAGCCATGCATGGCCGA
>ML780898.1:363857-379786 GCA_009831015.1 Picea engelmannii | reverse complement strand
ATTTGCTTCCTGATTTCTCTCCTGCTGTCCATCTCTTTGTTTCTTTGGAGCTCTGCAGTCTTTCTTCAGATGTCCTTTCTTCCCACAATTCCAACACTCTATCTTTCCATGTCTGGATTTGGATCTTCCCTTCCTAGAATTTCTGCGGTTTCCTGAGCCCTTTCCTCTATCCTTTTGTCTTCCCTTGTTCTCCATGTTCAATGCATTTCCTAATGTATCACCTATGCTTTTCCATCACATTTCCTCACTAAGGATAACACCAACAACATCATCAAATTTTAAAGTATTTGAACCAGAGACAGAGTTACTTCAGCCATGACCAAGCCATTCCAGCTTTCTGGCAATGAGCACAAGATTAGAAGAGCCCTAACCTCATCATCAAAGTCCACTTTTACAGAACTTAGTTGATTAGTAACCGTATTAAATTCATTTAAATGATCTGCAACAGACCCACCTTCTGACATCTTCATATTAAATAATCTCTTCATTAGAAATACCTTATTCGACGCTGAAAGTTTTTCATACAATTTGGCCAACGCGTCCATCAAACCCTTCGTTGTCTTTTCTTTTGAAATATTGAAAGCCACTAACGCTGCCAGGATCAGCCGTATCGTTCCTAGAGCCTTTCTGTCAAAAATCTCCCATTCTTCGTTCTTCATGGCCGCCGGCTTCTTTTCTACTCCGCTCAATGGTAGGAATAGATCCTTCTGATATAAATAATATTCCATCTGCATCTTCCATAACTGGTATTTTTGGCTGTTAAATTTCTCGAACCTAAACTTTCCATCTTCCGAAATTGCTCCTACTCAAACCAGGAACCCTCTTTTCCTGCGAGTTACCTTATGCTCTGATACCAGTTGTTAGAAAAAACAGGACCGCAGAGCAATAAAATAAAACAAATTCAGAAACAAAACACAGAAGACACACAATACAAGAGAGACACAGATTTATGTGGTTCACCCAGTGTGGACTACGTCCACTAGAGAAATTGCAAGGTCCTTCCTTTATTATTATCCAGCAAATGAAGAGATACAACCTACAGCAAAACCTGCTGTAACTTCCTTTTATTTCCCTCACATTCTCCTCTCTCAGAATACAATATTCACCATCATCCATAGCCGCAATACATTTCCCTCATAAAAGAGGGTTGCCTTCTAGGGAAAATAACCCTAACATAATCTCTATCGTTAGATCTGTGACATTATAATGAACGGTCCAGATTTACAATGAAATTACAATATACTTTTACAAGGCAATTTTTTCTTCGGGGGCTTCTCCCCCGAACCCCCATCGGGGGACGTTGCCCCCGAACCCCCGCTGGGGTCCTGCTTGCCCCTAGCCGGGGGGATAGGCCCCCCGGACCCCGCAGAGGGGGTACCCCCTCTGCACTCCCCCGCGTGGAAGACTGTACATACTTCTCGGGTGTAAATACTTCATGGGGTATAAACACGGCTGAAATCAAGGACCTCTGAATCAGGAAGATAATCAGGCTCCACAACCAACACATAGGTCTTTTAACACTAAGGCGACGATCGTAGATCAGGCTCCTGGCCAACTGCTCAAGCGAGGACTGAGGAGCTCAGGACGAAAGGAAAGCAACCAATAAGGACACAACCAATCACAGCCAGGTGGTCAAGACATGTGGGAAATAAAGGCCATGGGAGTCGACAATCATCGAGTTGGGCTAAGCAAAGTTTCAGGCATCAATTCTAAAAATAACTCCGTTTACATCTCCACTAAATAAGCAGATCCAAGCATAATTCCTAACACATTCTACCATACAAAAATGAAGAGCGTACCATTGCCTGATTGCCCACTCCAATTGACGTCCCGTGCGCTCCGTGAAACTCCCGCTCGCTGACCGTCGAGACTTCACTGGTACCTCCCAACCAATTCTAGGGGTACTCTTCTTCCCCCTTAGCCCCCTGAGCTGCAAAGGGGCCACACACACTATCCAGAGATCTCTTCTAGCTCCCAGCTTGCCTTGCAAGGCTGAGCTATCACTCCTCTCCGAGCTGGGTATCCCTAACTCCCATAAGTAAATCAATCAAGTAGATAATTTTGCAGTGTAACGTTACGTAAATAAAAGGTGATCCTTCATCCTTCTCCTTCCTTCATTTTATAGAGTTTAGAACATCCTTTATTTCCTAAAGTCTCATTTAATTAAAGTTTTTTTTTTAAATAAATTCCTAAAAATTCTTCTCCGTACAAGTGTCATCCATCCCCTACATTCCTCCATTATCTAATTTCTTTAATTAATTAATTATCTTATTTCCCTCACCCACCTAGAGTTACTCCTAGAATCACTCCTAGGTGTCCCCAAATTCCCTTACAGGTTTTAAAGGCTTTCCCTATTATGAAGTTGCTAATTCAGTTTAAAATTATAAGGCTCTTAAATGGTAGATTCTCTACTAAGTTGACTTTCCGCTTTTTCCCTTAAGTTCCCTTTTTCCCTTTTTGTGTTTACCTCTTTTCCTAGTTTCCTAATATTTTAGATTTTCCCCTCTTTACTTAGAACTCAAAAAGGTAGGTGTGGAAATTAACCTCCTTTTTCCTTTTCTTATTTAATTAGTATATTTTAATTTATTAAGGTAATAAAACAATTAATTCCCTTTTTAATTTTTAATCCAACATAATTTTTTTTTTTGAAACAATTCATTTCTTACTCCCTTCATGTTACAAGATTTAACGAAAATCATAATTATTATTTATGTGGATTTTATTTTTATTATCGTTATTATTATTATTATTATTTTAAAGGTAGACTAAATTTTACCCTAGCGTAATTTAGACTTAGGCATAGATTTCGTACTGGGCGACATTTAATTAGGGAAATTGTTTTAAAACACTTAATACGCTATTCGTCCTAAGGCCATCTAGGTTCATTCCTTTATCATCAACAACGCGACATGCCCTTTAGGACACCTAGGCGTTCCAAGGGTGCCACTCGCCTCATCTATTCCCCTGCGCGACGTGCCCTTCAGGACGCACTACATGGTCCAAGGGTGTCACTTGCCTCTTAATATGTTTCCTTTGCGCGACGTGCCCTTCAAGACACACTATGTGGTCCAAGGGTGCCACTCGCCTCTTGACTGACTTGGTAGATATCAATAACCCCTGGAGTCAATACTCCACTAGGTGAACTTGTGGGAGACTAAGGTCTTCTAAGGAATAAGGTCAATACTCAGCCTGCATCATCAACAAATCATGTCAAAGCATATCCATATCATATCATCTAGTCAGATGCACTAATATCATAGTAAAACAATCAAACTCCCATGGCACACTCCCTGACTCAATCCAGAGTCCAAGGGGTTCCATCGATGCCTCTACATCCTCAAGGTCCAAAATCCTACACACTCAATAAAACCGAGTCAATAGCACCTGTCTATGTCAATGTAGTAAAACAACATGTCATCAACCCATAACGCATCATAATCAAAATCAAGAGTTTTAATAGCATAATAATCTGGATCACTTGTGAGCAAGTGTCCTGAAAGAATAATTTTGTTTAGTGCACCAGAGCAGGATGTTACATACACCCCCTCTTGGTCTAAACTTCATCCCGAAGTTTCACAGTATAAATGCTGAAATAAAGTGTATCACAGTATCATATGTCTATCTATCAAACAAAAATGGAAACTGCTGGCACATATCATATGAGTCCTCCCAGGTCGCCAAGTGCGAACTATAATTGTCCCACTGGACCTTGACCTAATCTACCATTCGACGGTGTAGCTTTTGAACGCGATGATCCAAGATGCACACCGGCTCAATTGTGAGTGCTCCCTCATCCGATACCTACAAGGAACTCATGTCAATAACATGTGTAGGATCACTAATATAATGCCTCAAAACAGATACATGAAAAACATCGTGCATACGCCTCAAGGAATCAGGCAAGGCTAGTCAATAGGCCATGGGCCCCTTTCTCTCCACAATATTGAAAGGTCCCATGAACCTAGGGGAGAGTTTATCTCCCTTCCCAAACTTGTTCGAACTCTTGTGCGGTTTAACCCACAAGAAGACTCGATTGCCAACCTTGTAACTACGGTCGACACGGTGCGCATCGACATAACTCTTCTGTCGATCCTGCGCTTCTTTTATCCTTTGTCTTATTTTTTGTATTTTCTCTTCCATTTATTGGATAGCTTCTAGTCACACCAGGACCCTATCCTCAAGCCGATCCCAACTCAAAGGCGTCCGACATGGTCGCCTGTAAAGAAACTTGAAAGGTGCCATCTTAATGGTTCTCTGGTAACTGTTGTTGTAAGTGAACTCCACTAGTGGCAAGAATTATTCCCAATTCTTTTGTTGGTCCATTACGTACATGTGCAACATGTCCTCCAAGGTTTGGTTCGTTCATTCAGTTTCCCCGTCAGTCTCCATGTGATACTCAGCACTACAGTTAAGTTGGGTTCCCAAGGCCTCTTGGATACTTGTCCAAAATCGTCCAGTAAACACTGATCCTTGATCGGATATAATCCCCTTAGGCACGCCATGCAGCCTCACAATCTCACTGATGAAAACTCTAGCTATGTCAGGTGCCTGATACGTTGTACGCAAAGGAATAAAGTGAGCACTCTTCGTCAGAGTGTCTACTACTAAGAAAATCGAGTCATGTCTCCTTGCCGTTAGTGGCAATCCAACAATTATAGAATCCATCGAAATAACCTCCCATTTCGATTCTGGAATAGCATGTGGTTGTAGTAATCCTGCTGGGTGTCTATGTTCAGCCTTTACCTACTGACATTCTAGACATCTGGCCACATAGTCGATTATGTCTGTCTTCATTCCCTTCCAGAAGAATAAGGGTCTAAGGTCTTCCCTCATCTTCATGACTCCCGGGTGAGCCATGTATACTTCTCTATGAGCATCACTCAGGATCAACACCCTCAACTTGTCATTCGACAGTATGTAGATCTGATTTTTAAACCTCAATAAACCATCGCTATCAAAAGAAAATCCTTCGAATCATGGTACTATCATTGTGTTTTGTCCAATAAAACCCTCGACCTCTTTGTACCAATCATCATCAGGCTGTAAATTTAGAATCTTTTCACGTAGATTCGTCTAAAGAGGCAACACCGAAAAGATGTGTGGTCTCCAACTCAATGCATTTGCCACTAGGTTCTTTTTTCCTTTTATGTAAGTAATCTCGAAGTCGTACTCTCTAAGCAATTCTGACCAACGTTGTTGTCGTGCGTTCAGTTCGCTTTGTGTAAAGATGTGTTGTAGTCCACAATGGTCAGTCTTTAGTTCAAATTTTCATCCAACAAGGTAGTGTCTCCAAACCTTCAAGGCATAACGATGGCTAACAACTCCAAATCATGCGTCACATAGTTCTCCTCATGCCTTCTCAGTTTCCTAGAGATGTAAGCGATCACTTGTTCGTCCTGCATCAAGACTCTGCCTAGGCCTTCCTTGGATGCGTCAGTGCCTACCAAGAAGTTCGCGTCCATGTCAGGGAACTTTAGTATCAGTGATGTTGTTGACATCTCCTTGAGCCTCTGAAATGCTTCGATGCATTTCTCAATCCAAACAAAATTCTTGTTTTTCTTTTGCAATTCTGTGATCGGACTTGCTATCTTCGAAAACCCCTCGACGAACCATTGATAGTATCTTGCTAAACCCATGAAGCTACATACTTCCGGGAAATTCATTGGTGTAGGCCATTCCATAATAGCCTTGACCTTTGCAGGATCCACGATGATGCCTTCGCCGGAGATGACATGCCCTAAGTAGTGAATCTTCAATTGAAAAAATGAGCATTTGGACAACTTCCCATACAATTTTTTCTCTCGCAGACACTGTAGTACCAAGCACAAGTGCTCGTCATGCTCCTTCGTCGTCCGAGAGTAGATCAAAATATCGTCAATGAATACTTGGACGATCTTGTCCAAGTACTCGTGGAACACCTCATTCATCAAACTCATAAATACCCCTAGGGCGTTTGTCAGTCCAAACGGTAAAACAATAAACTCGTAATGTCCAAACCTCGTCTTAAAAGAGGTCTTAGGGACATCATCCTCCTTGATCCATAACTAGTGATACTATGATCGCAAATCGATCCTGGAGAACACCGTTGCGCCCTTCATTTGATCGAACAGATCATCAATTCTCGGCAACGGATACTGATTCTTGATCGTGGCCTAGTTCAATTGACGGTAGTCAATGCAGAGCCTCCACAACCCATCCTTCTTTCGTATGAAAATAACAGGTGCACCCCACGGTGACACATTAGGACGTATCAGTCCTAGGTCCAACAACTCCTTCCGTTGCATTTTCAACTCTTGTAACTCCAGAGTCGACATCTGATAAGGCATTCTTGCTATCGGTTCAGTCCTCGATTTTAGGTCTATGGTAAACTCCAATTCCCTCTCCGGAGGCATCCCAGGTAATTCCTCTGGAAACACATCCACAAACTCTTTCACATCTGGAAGGTGTTCTAGACCATCCGCTACTCCCTTCTTATTTAACGCAAGGATCACGTGAAGCTTGCACCCCTTGTGCATGCTCTTCCGTAGCTGCAAAGAAGAGATGAACCTCAGGGAAAAATCCTTGGTTTTGACCTACAATCACACATCTCTGTCCCTTGTCATCGACCAAGATCAATCGTTTCATCTTACAGTTGAGTATAGCCTCATGAGATTCCAACCAGTCCATACCAATTACGATGTCATAAGATCCTAATATCATGACGTACAGGTTGGCCCTGGTGACAACTCTCCCAGGTTAAGGGTACAACCCATAACTCTTCCTCCAACCTTCTATTTGGCTCCCGAATCCATCTCTACAAAGTTGAACTCATCATGTTCGACTGTCTCTACCTTAACCCTTTTTAACGTGGCACCAGAATGGAACTCTTGGTAGCACCGAAATCAGTAAAAAACTAAGTGTCCGGTCAACGATGGTACCTGTCGTCTCGAGCACAATCGACTGATGCTCTGCCTAGTGGTTATTTACCACTACATGAATCCGATGGGCCTTGCCCATATCTCCCACAGTAGTGGGTCCAGCTGATCCGTTCGCTCTAGTGCTCTCCACAGGGAAGTTGCGCTGGTAGTGTGGCTCCCCACACGTCCAACACCCCTTATTTGACCCAGTAGTTCGAGTACCCAAAGTAGAAGATGAATTCTAACAATAAGGCCCAACTCGAACTTCTTGACCTTAAGTTTCTGGGTGACTTGGTGTGGAGCATATCAAAGAAGCTCCAAAATGGGCCTCGTACTCGAGCCCGTGTAGTTGCCTCATCGTAAGGCATCGAAATCGTTGAGTTGTCGATCAATGAATTCCTCTGGAAGATACCTTCCTGGAACTGTTCCTCGAACAACTCCCATGACACATGTTGACGATCATATTGAAACGATAGGAATGTCTCCCACCATGGAAGAGTGCTCCCCTTCAGTGGAGGATCGCCATGCGGACCTTCATGTTGGAAGTAAAATTGTGAAGAGAAAGCATGTTGCCATACTCTCGCACCATGCCTTGGCGGGTGTGCCATCCGGGGCACCAAAGAACTCAGTAATTGACCATCTCGAGTTCAAAGCGAATACTAACGGTATTGGCTGGGTGCGCTGTGAACCCTCCGGGGTACAAGTGCCCTGGCCTTATCTCAGTACAGATGGTGAATCAAGGCCTCTGACATTCCCTGGAAGCATGTTGTCAAGCCATCATCATCCATTACAACAATCGGATCTAGCCCAAGGACTTGTTCCTCCCCTTGGAGCTAGATTCTAAGGGTGCGACACTTCTAGAGGTGTCGCACCTCCGTCCACGACACCCATCGTGAAACTTTGGGGCATCCTCTAATCGATATCACCATAAGAACACGTTAAGTTTTTAGTTAGCGCTAATCCAACTCAAGCTTCATTGCAGTGGAAGAATGGAGATCCATAGTTGCAGGGTTGAACCTGCTCTGATACCATATGCTAGCGAACCTCCCGTTTCATCACGACATCAAGCCTCACATAACAAGTGTTTTTTTTTTTTTTGGTGTGTGTGTGTGTAGGAAGGTAATAATGACATCATACTCAACAACACCAGATGACGACGAACACCACACAAGCAACTCACGCAACAACAACATGACGACTTTGTGAGTTTGTAGGTATGAGTCTCAAGTATGTTGGTGCATATATTGTTATTGTTACTAGTCTGGAGGACATGTTAAAGCATTTAGATTGCCTCAAATACACCATATGTGCAATCGACAATGAAGGTGATTGTTATTCCAATTAACATCTACAACATCATCGATTGTGAGAAGATATCCTTCACTAGCTAAACAATGCTCTGCTTGGATTTTATTCCTACCCCGAATCAAATTTTTTGCAATAGTTTTCCATTCTTACAATTCAATATTCTGTTACCAGTTATAAACCCAAATCCTTCTAAAAGGTTCATGATAACAATATTGTGAACAAAAACCTTCAAAACATTTACATAAGCACAAGAAATTGTCCATTATATGTAACAAGTAAGATTCTAATATTAAAAAAGGAAGAATTCTTCTTTCAAGTCATTGCAAAGTACAAAGGAAAGATTCATCCATTCTAAATTTATAAATAAAGCCTAATGGAATTGGATGAATTGGGCATAAATTCATATAAAGAATTGAATGTAGGATGAACATTGCTCTGGAATTTAATGGGTCATTTTTTTGGAATTTTCCTCATTGAAATCAATCCAGGTTGGGGTTGAAATATCAGGACTAGAAACCAGAACATTAACCAGTGTCATGTCTTGTTAACCATCCCAGGTATAGGTGCTGAAAACCTAAAGATTCCAGCTCCAATGCTTTTCCATGTTATTAATGGGTAGAAAAATTAGAATACAATATAAAACTGACTCTTAAAATAACAAACATGTGTTCTATGTTTTATTCCCTATAGACTTCTGTGGTTGATAAAGGATTTATGTATTCCCTACAGACTTCTGTAGGTGCTGAAGACCTTATGATTCTGGGTCCACATTAAGGGGTTGGAAAGTAAAATACAAAAGAAATAAAATTGAGGCTTAAATAATAGATATTTGATTTAGGTTATATATAACACCCCGTTTCCCCCAAATTTGTAATTAATCCTAATATAGGAATTACCATGTTAAAGCATGATGACAATGTGAATGTATGACGTGAATGGATCTTATGAAGAAGGTTGGTGAATGTAATAACATTATGAATTTATATTGCAGGACTGCTAAGAGGGGATGTGCAGAAAAGAGACCACGATGGCGGTGGAAGGCATCTGAAAAGGTGGCATTAACTTCCACCGAGAATTAATACTGTATTTGGACTCCACTAGCCTGGAGAACCAAAAGCGGCTCGCTGGCCCCCAAATTTAATGTATCGCAGGCTGGTAGGTGGGTGGCTTGATGAGGGATGGGGTGGTGAACTGCCCATCCGTAGAGCCGTCAGGCCTGATCGGCACGAGGGTAATCGTGCCACATGCAACCTCATGAGAGGATAAGGCGTATGGCAGAAGTGATTGAGGGGGCACAGATGCGAGGGGAACTCTGGCATTTTTACACAGAGTGAGTGATAGCAGAGAGGAAGGATTGCAACCTTCGCTCCTGGTCATTGGCAGACAGAGAGACGCAGTCTCAGAGCATCGTGGTCTCAGCTCGGGGGTGGCTAGTGGTAAATCCGATGGGAGTCACTACGCCTACGGTTGGGTGGAAATGATCACCCCTCTCAGTAGTCGCAGTTATTTTCTGATAAGTGTTTTGTTCATATTGCATCCTAAAATTCATATGATGACATATATGCTCATAAACTGTGAAATGGTGAACAATTACAGTATAAGAATGTCTGTGCAGTGTTTTGATAAGTAATTTTAGATATATTCTTATAACATAAAGACCACGCATGGCTTATGTTGATAAATGAATTTAATTAGGCATAAGTTGAACTAAGTTAGGCTTCCAGCCCATTCTCGGGAAGCTGTTTACCCATATCTACCTCCGGAAATGCCCCGATATAGATCTCTTCATAGATATTTCCTCCTTAGAAAGGTTCACCAAGAACCCAGAAAAAGGACTTGAACGCGCAAGTCTTATTAACCCTGTACGAGGAGGAATGGCCCTCTTAAGGTTTTGAGGTAGCAGTGTAGGTATATGTAAAAAATCGACGAATGAGATCTCGTCGGGTGACCCATAGCCATTCACGACCGTTAGATTGACAAAATAAACGAGGGCATTACATACTTTGCCCCTTTTTCCCTCTATCTTCGTGAACAATGAGGAAATTGGGATAGTATATCCCAAGACCCAGGAGAACATTTGGACCATTGATCTTTCCACATCCACGAAGTAGTGGAAGAATGCACAAGGTGGGACAATCTGAGCCATTGGATCTCATCAGAAATACCGTCGGTCGTTGGATCGGGTTAAGACGCTCAGAGTTTGAGTCTTTGGAGTGTGCACAGGAAGGACGGATCTAGACCATTAGATCTTGGTCCAATTACCCGTCAGCCTTCAGATCGGACCGGAGCTGTCCGAGGGTTACCATCGGGAGTGCAGCCATCGGCATATCGGGATTCTCAAGGACAAGAAAATCGAGACATTTGTAGTCTCGAAACGTCGGGAAGATCTGAACTGCCCATCGAGGATACACATGGCAGAGATCGAGGTTTACTATCGGGAATCGGGATATCGAAATTCCCATGGACAGGAGATCGGGAAAGTCCGAAGTAAAAACCTTGGAAAAATCTGAGTTGTCCATTTAGGGAGATAGGTGTCCAAAATCCGTAGAGAGTCGGGACATTCGGCATCGGGAAAATCGGAGTTCCTGAGGCTGTGAGAATGGGAACATCACAAGTCTCGAAAATCCTGGAGAAATCAGACCTTCCATCAGAAGAGGACGCGTGGCAGCAATCGGCGCTGTCGGGGAAAGTCCCGACAGGAAGTTGTTGATCGACGTTTATGTCATCGGGGCATCGAGAATCCTGAAGACAATTTGTTTATGCATTTTGGAATCATGACGCCCGAAACCCCGATGAGTGGGAGCTAGCTGTTAGTATATTAGAGAAGTAGGAAGCGCCATTATGGGGGCCAGCTATCAGCATAGCCGGAAGATGGGATTCGAAGGATCGAGAATCCCATGAGCCCATACATTTTGGCATTGAAAACCCCATAGCCCTGACGAGAGATAAGACTGTGGTCACGGGGATCATGCTCATGTGAGCTAGGAGCCTATCTAGGAGAGCTAGCGTGAGAAAGGGCACGTCAGGATTTGAGGAATCGCGAGTCCTGGGGATGTTTTCATTTCGACATTGGAAAGCCCGAAACCCTGATGGGGGACAAGGCTGTGGTCTTGTGAGACAGAGGTCACGTGGACTAAAGAAATATCCCAAGAGGCTAAGGCAGCAGAGGAGCATATCGTGATTCAGGGATCGGTGAACCAAATTGTTGGGACATCACGAGTGTCAAAACCCCGATGAGGAGGTATGGATGCGGTCACATAGAGGGAGGTCGTATGGACCCAAAATAATAGCCCAAGGGGACTAGTGGAGCTCATCGGTGATCGGGGATTGCAGAGTACAAGAACTCTGGACAACGGGAAAGACGAAACCCTGATAACCTGAAATTAAGATCAGGGAAGACTGTGGTCAAGGTGTAGAAGGCCGTGTAGGAGAGAGAAAGAGCCATCTTACGCTGGGTCTCCATGGTTATTTAGGGGTTTGAGTCCGACAGAGGACTAGAAAATTTTGATTTGGGTAGCGGGTATGTTACAAAGTGGTATCAGAGCATGGTTACAACACTTGGAATGCTTGGGCTCAAGCATGAGCTGTGTTAGAAGATATTGGTATCTGTGTTTCTCTTTAAGGAGAAGGACTACAGAATGAAACAGTAACTTGGAAATTCCTATAACCCTTCTGTTAAAATGGCAACTACTCTTATAGGAGTAGGGATGCACTGATCGTTATCACGGATAAGATTTGAGTGAAAATGACAGAGGTAGAATAAATTGTGCTATGAAGCTACACGAGCCAGACAAGGGACATGAACTGAGTTGTTCTGTTTTAGCATAACGATGGCTACCTACTAAAGCAGGTAGAGTCTCTTGTGATTAAGACGGCTGGTTAGGTAAGGATTAATACCCAAAGGAAGAACCCCTTCATGATTTGGGAAATCTGGTAAGGATGGGTAGGATCCTTAGAAATTTATGATCACTGTATTATTAAGAGATTAAACCTTGAGCATACAATTCCTCATGATTGAGAGGACTGGTGAAAATACGTAGGGTCAAATTTACCTGACCTATAAGGGTTAAAATTGACCTTGAGGATAACCTGTTTGAGGAGTCCTTTGACACTGTTTGTAATTCCCAAGAGTGACCCTTGCTGGTCATTTCCATAAGGAGAGGGTAACACCCATATGATTTAGGACTATGAGATTAGCCCTGTAAGTAACTTAAAAATCTCAGAAGATATAGTAGGAGAAATCCTTCAGAAAAGAATTTTGAAGATTGGATGGGATCTAGAGTCAAGATCCATTCAGAAAGAACCAAAACGTTTCAGGTTGTTCGATCTTGGGAAATATCACACTGATTAGTTGTGAGGAGATACCAGAATTTCGCAAGACCAAAAGGCTTGGGAGAAGCAAGGAGAAATTCGCGAAAAGATCATAGCCGTTGATCAAGGAGCGAATTGGACCATTGATCGTCCAGAGAAAATTTCACAATTCTGGAGATCAAAGGATTCAAGGTTCTCCATAATATAAGTCCCGAAGTCGTGAAATGAGAAATCACAACATAATCACAACCGTCGGTTGGAGAGCCGTTGGTGACTGTTAGACCTAATTAATCAGCGGGGAAGAAAAGATTGATAACCTCTCATCACTCATAAGCTTAGGAGGAGTAATATCTGTTAGATCGAAATCAACGAGAGCCGTTGATCTAGAGCTTCGAGGTTTCGTCTACTGGGAAAATGGAAGCGTAGACTTCCCAAAGTCGCGCCATGTAAATCACCGAGTTAATCAGGACCGATGATTGCCGGAGAAATCTGGACCGTGGGATCCAGACCTGTCGGGCCCGCATATAATAGAAGTTGGGAAACGATAGAGCGTTGTCCACGGATTTGCTGAAATACGAGATCCTGATGCGTGTCTGAGAATTGATCCCAGGTTCCGAGCGAAGGGTCATGTGGATGAAAGAGCCGAGAAAACTCTAGCCTCGATCTTTCAGGTTTTTGGATTTCAGGAATCAAGGAAACAAAGTTCCTTGCAACGGAAATTCCGAAATCGCGAAATGCGAAGCGCCTTTTAGATCGGATCGTGGGCACCACTGGTGGTCGCATGAGGAGAAGGCGTGAGATAATATGATGAATAGTGCATGAGTCAATGCACCGAGGAGCTTCATATTAAGAAGCCTGATACTCATACCAGTAAGGTATGAATGATATATAGAACGTGTAAGTGATTCACATATATGAGGAAGGAGTATATGTATACTAAAGGCCCAACATGATGGCCCTGATGAGTGAATCATGAGGTAATAATTACACTTGCCAAAAATTGAATGAATACCATGGATGCATGGTTGACTCCATTCTGAAGAGTCGTGAAGGATCTGTCTTGAAGGATAGCTTAAAGGGAATGTACTCCATATCCCCAAGAAAAATCCAGTACAATTAAATGAAAGAGTAAACGAGCAAGGATGCTCTGTTGTCATGATAAGAGGCAAATGGTTATGCCTTTGCAGATCACGATGAGAAGGACTGTGAACAATCCCGAGATGACTAATTTTAAAAATGGAAATGTATGTAGGCTATGAAATATAACTATGATAGCTACATGAAGGCTTAGGATTACGAAAGTGGTTAAGTACATCGTAGATGTAAGTTAACAAAGATACATGTTATATTCCTTAAGGGAATATTTGGTAGACCACTAAAAAGCTAACTCAAGGTTGAGGCCATCACAGGTGGTGATGGATCTGTAACAAGGAAGTTGCATGCTGAAGGAGTTCCTGGTGAAGGAACTGTATAAGGTCTCTGTCAGAAGAACAGAGTCACAACCCTGATAATTGTTGAAGGTTGGACAAGGAGCTGCAAGGCCTGTCCATGTATAAGAATCCTAGATTACATTTTGGAAAAATCATGTAAGTAATAGAAGAATAATAACCGAATATTGACCATTCTGATAACCTAATGGAAGTGTGTAGGATGCGCATGTTCCTGACTCATTATGAACAAAGAGTTGCTACTAAAGCATGTTGAAGTATCCTAAGAGTTAGGATGGGCCTAAACCAGGGCTGCTCAGAAAAAGAGCAGTTGTGGAAACCAGTTTGGTGGGTAAGAGGCCAGTAAACCCTTGAGTATGATTAACTTAATAAATGAGTACATTTAATTGATACAGCTTGGTTGAATATGTGATTAAGGAAAGGCAGTGAGACCTTAGAGATAACTTGACTGGGCTAAAAAGCCCCGATCGATGTAGAAAGAATTGGAAGAAGGGGAGAGCCCTCAATTCTTCCCTTGCTGTGCATTACGTTTCTATGGAATGAGGAAGTTAGTACATTGATGAGCAGAAATGCTTTGACACCATAATAATGAGGGTTGTAATGCTGTGAAAATGATTGAGAACTGTTGTGTTACGCTCATGAGAAACATTAAGGATAATGTGATGAAGTGCATACAGATATGCTAGACATGCCTAAAAATATTTTCATTAATTAAACGCTATGATATTTGCATTTTAATTTCATGACGATTAATATGCCTATGGTGTATGTCATGTGTAGAAAGGAATAATATTGGAATTCTTGAGGAAGACAGTTGCCAATAATGAACAACCTCAAGAAGAGGGTGACCATGGAAAGGCTGCGGTCGAAAGGTTGTTGATGGGACTGTGGAAATCTCGTTAAAGTACTACTGATAAGTTAGAGGACAGAGAAAGGGTGCAAGCAACCAAGAACAGGTATAAAGGTATTCGTGCCCATGTGACACCGGGTATGAAGGGATTTGGTAAGAACCCCTTCCAAAATATTTATTATTGCATGCTATACCTAAAAATTGAAAAGGGCAGTTGTATGCCTTGGATACCCGAGTAGAGTATGATTCGGGGAGGATGACCTGAATAATGGAGGCATGAACCTCTGGTAGTAAACACTGGTTGTAACCCTCAGAAAAATTCATGAACTGATATGTCATGAACACGTGGACCAATCAAGGAGCGATTGGAAACAAAAAGTGCTCATAGATAGCACGTTGCATGGAATTACTTCCAGGAAATTCATATTTTCATAAAGGACAGACAATGGATTTCTCATTGAGGAAGGAGGACCTTCCAACATTTTTACTCACGAGGTATAGGTGTTAGAGAAAATCAAATGTGCGTGGCCATGAGTATTGGCACCATGGTTATTAAGGAAGGCCTAATGCGTGAGCGCATTCATGAGAAACTTTTAAGTCTAATATGTACTAATTTGGGGTCATGATCGGCCTATAACATGAAGCATGGATTTTGTTGTAAGAATGAATGAAAACGAGTAAACCAGATGAGGAGAGGATTGGTTAAATCCCAACACCCCATGACCCAGAGCCGGTCCTAAAGTGTGACGAACTTGAAATCAATGCAAGAATGCATTGGGTATGAATGTGGCCATGGATAGTGGCACCTTTGTTAGAACCCTTTGAAATGTTGAATTACATTTGAATATATATATATATATATATATATATACATAGAGAATCTAACCATTTTTCTTGGCTGATTGAGGAATGAATTGCAGGAAGTAGAGGGTCATGAATATGGCAGTAAGGTAAGCCCATAGGAAAGACCGATTGCTTGCTGGGCCAAACTGCAAGGAATGGTATTTTCTTTTGAGGAAGTAATTTAATCATTAAGTATGCACAATTCTAATATTGTTATGGAAATGTAGTAAAGGTGCAATAATATATATATATATATATATATATATATATATA
>ML780898.1:297050-312414 GCA_009831015.1 Picea engelmannii | reverse complement strand
GATTTCGTGCTATTCTTCATCGCAACACATCCCTTGTATGTGGTGAAACATGAGATTCTTCCAACCAACAATTACGGGCCAATTCTTTAACATTTTCTGCAAGTCTATCTTTGTAGGGTTGTCTAGAAATCACTGTCCAACAATCCAATTCATCATTTACATCTATTTGGAAATGAAATTTTTCTATGTTTGTGAAAATTTTTTCTTGACGTTCCCATCGTTTTTTCCATGTGTCGTGTCAAACGATCTTTTATGTTCCTAGATGAAACAACTGTTGTTTGTATCGCTTTACATGCAACACAAACATCTTCTTTTCATTATTTTCCAAAAGCTTTTAATACACTAGTTATATTGTTAAAGACATTCTATGTCACCTTTGTCTCCTACTTTTGAATACCCAATAATAATGTAGCTTCTTTTAACTTTCTTGACTTCATTAGACAAAGTAAAATTTGAGATTGTATTGTTACTGATTCATCTTTGAAAAAAGTATTATACATATTCTTAGTTCGATATCTTATATAATGCTTAGCTTTTTTCTTCCGAAATTTGTCAGTATCAACATTTTCTAATATTTCATCATCAATGTTGATAGATTCTCCTGCATATTTCAATTTAAAGTTTATATTAAAAAACATAACACGAACATAAATTCACTAAATTATATATATTTGAGTGTTCATCTTGTATTATCTAAATTTATGTACATACCTATAAGTGATTTGTCTTCTTCTTCAATTTTGGTTTCAACGTCCTTTGCTTCAATTTCGGTTTCAACGTCTTCTTCGACATTATGAGACGAATCTATTTATGTAAATTTGAAAAACATCAATTTGTAATTACAATCAATTATATTAAATTTACAATATTTTAAATTTTTGAATTCTGTACTTTCTGAATACATTCCCAATGTGTGTCATGAGCTCGATTATCATATGTGCATGCATACCTGGTTGAACTTCTTCTTGTCGAAAATATCTATTGACATTATCATCTTTTGTTTCTTGAATATTTGCACGTTCTTGTTTCTTTCTCTGATAAAGCTCTTTCCTTTGTTCGATTTGGCAAGTATCTTCTCGAGTGCGATCATATTTTCTCTTGCGCAAACTTCTTTTTCCCATGAATTTTATAGTTATCTGTAAAATATATGCTCAACAAAGACTTCACCTTGAAAAAATACTCAACATTTATCTTTCAACATATAAATTGTTATTCCAATAAAAACTTGAACAAACATTAATTACCTTATTCAACAAAAACCAAAAATCTGATTCGAAACTTTGTTTAAGTTATCTAGAAAACCACCATGTATTGATATCGATCCTCTGATTAGGCCTATGGAATAGAGGGAAGAAATAAATAAAGAAAAGAATACAGTTGCAATCAGTAATAGAAATGCTTTGAAATCCCCATCCCCGAGCTTATATCTATTTTTCCATCCCATGAATTGTGTTAAATGTGTTTGGCCGAAAGCCTATTTATACAATTTGGTGCAAAATGAAATGATACGACATGTATTTTCATTTTTTCCGATCGAAAGAATGGGTTTTCGGTCGAAAACCTTGGAAACCGTTCAGTTTTGACGGTTTGCGTTAGAATTTTGTCTTTCGGCCGAAAAAAGGAATTTGGGACTGAAAACTAAAACCAGAGAATTGCCCCAAGCTTAACTGAACTTCGGAGTTTGCAAACTCCTGCAAATACTGAGAATTTGGTTTCGAAAATGACACCATCATTTCCAAAATTGAATCTACTTTCGATTCTTATAATTTGTTTTCATTTTCTTTATTTTTATCTAATTTTATTTAATTAAAAAAAAAACACTACATAATACTTTCAACAGGCATTATGATTCAGTGAAATGAAATATCGGCATCTCTAAATATATATAGTGAAAAAAATTTTAAAAAATATATTCATAATCCTTAAACTGTTCTTTTCAAAAGGGTATATTTAAATTTTAGTTTTAAGTAAAAATTAAGATAGATACAAGGTGTAGAAAAACATGTGTTTAAAATCTGCAACGTTTTCAACTTTGTCAACTTCAAAAAATTCTAGAAATTATAATATTCATCTGTTAGATTCAAAATTATAGTCATAATACAATAGAGTCTCTGTAGATTGTTACAATATATTTTGTTTCTTAAAAACGTAAGTTTAATAATAGATACATTGTTGTAGAAAAAAGTAACTCATTATCATTCCTTTCATGTTTAAGGAACATACTATTAAACAATTGTTAAATTGACATATCAAATCGTGATAAATTTTTTTGAAAAAAGTCATTGGAAAGCTAACACAATTCTTCACAAATTTTGTTTTTACTATAAAGTGAAATTCTAAATAAAAAAAATACTTTTGTATGCCGGAAGTTGAAGAACTTGTGAAAATACTTTTTTTTTTCTCATAAAACAAGCAAAAGTGTAACCTATCTTCATGATTTCACCCATGGAACATTATGCATTTCGTTTAATACCAAATTCCTAAGTTATCCGAAACTAGGAACATAAATTCTATTTTTATGCATAAGTAATCCATCTTCCTTCATCTCATACTCTTTCATTTTTTGTTGTACATCTCCTTGCTGTAATCTTTCCTTTACTTGTAGGTCATGCTGATATGTAACAACAACATCTAAAATTCTTCCCTTCAAGTCTGACTGATTCATACTGGCATTTGTAGCATGCATGAGATGCACTCTTCTACTAAGTGAATCGACAACTTTATTTTCTTTTCCTTTGGTATGCTTGATATCAAAGTCGTATTCACTTAAAAATTCAAGCCATATTGTTTGCCTTGCATTCAAAGATGGTTGTTCAAAATGATAATTTATACCACTGTGGCTTGTTCTTAATTCAAATCTCTTTCCCATGAGATAATGCTTCCACATCTTCAATGTGTGAACAATGAAAGAAAGCTCCATTTCATGTGTGGCATAATTCTGCTCATGTTCCTTAAGCTTTTTGGACTCATAACTAATGACATACCCATTTTGAGTGAGGACTCCACCAAGCCCTTCCTTGCATGCATCTTTACATGCCACAAAATTCTCATTTGGGTCAGTAATATTCAAAATAGGTGCACTAGTAAGTAGTTCCTTCAGTGAATTAAATTTTTCTTCACATTTTGTTGTCCATTCAAATTTAATTCCCTTATTTTGAAAAGAAGTGATAGGATGAACAATCTTAGAGAACCCTGCTATAAATCTTGTGGAGTAACCAGGTAAATCTATAAAAGATATGACTTCTGAAACATTCCTGGGTGTTGGCCATCCTCAATTGCACTCAATCTTCTCTGGATCCACTACTATACCTTGTTGTGAAATAATGTGCCGCAAGTAATGGATATTTTCTTGATAAAAAGAACACTTAATTACCTTGGAATACAACTGATTTTCTCTTAGCACTTGCAATATCAATCTTAGGTGATGCTCATGCTCTTCCTCTGACTTCGAATAGACAAGTATGTCATCCATGAATACTATGAAAAACTTATCCAAGTAAATTCTGAATATGCCATTCATTTAGCACATAAAGGTAGTTGGTGCATTGGTCAGTCCAAATGGCACCACTACAAATTCATAATTCCCATACTTGGTTCTAAAGGTTGTCCTATGGATGTCTTCCTCCTTGATTCTTACCTGATGGTATCCTGATCTCAAGTTTATGATTGAAAATATCTTTTCCCCTCTTATCTAATCAAAGAGGTCATCAATTATGGGTAGAGGATACTTGTTGTTTATAGTAGACTTATTTGGTTGTCAAAAGTCAATACACAACCTCATTCTTCCATCTTTATTTTTGAAAAAGAGTATTGGTGCTTCCGAAGGTGAAAAACTTGGACGTATGTACCCTTTCTTCAACAGTTCCTCCAACTACATTTGAAATTATTTTAACTTGGGCGCACTCATTCTGTAAGGTGTTTTTGACACTGGGGCAACTCCTGGCACTAAATCAATAGAGAAATCAATTTCCCTTTTTGGTGGAAACCCTAGTATTTCTTGGAATACATCCTCGAATTCTTGTAGTATCGAGAAATATTCAAGGCTTGGCCCATTTGTATATTTTGGCTCCTCCAAATGGGCTTCATACAATTGACACCCTTTTTTGAAACATCTCTTCAGTTGTAAGGCTGAAATATCCCTTATAGAGATGGGTCTTGGAACTCCTTTCACAGTGCTCTAATTTCCATCACCATCAAGACATGTAAATGTCTTTCTATGAAAATATAGGACAACATGATGATTTTCCAACCAATTCATTCCAATTAGAATATCATAAGACCCCAATGGTATGATAATTAGATCAAATCTAGTATTCACACCATTAAGACTTATGGAATGACTTCTGACCACCTCATGGATTCTCCTTTTGGTTCGAGTGGCTAGTTGAACCAAAATTGATTTTCCAAGATTACTTTTCTCCAAATGTAAACTATCCACTATTTTAGGATCAATGTAACAATGAATTTCTCCTGAATCAATTAGAATAACAACAGGCTGATTTATGATCTTACCTTCCACCCCAATCATGTTGGATTGATATTCTTCTTGTCGATCATCTAAGGCTGCAAAAATTGTTCCCATGTCCTCGACTGTTGTAGCCTCTTAAATGTTGTGCACAATCTTCACTCTGTCCTTTCTATGTGGACAATCCTTGTACAAGTGATGTTCTTTGTATCCCCAACATTGTATTGGTGTTCTTCGCCTTTTTCCCAAGACGTATTCTCTCTTGGATTCACCCTTAGCATAATGGTCTTTATGATTTCTATTAGGTTCATTTCTATGGAAAGGTGGTTTGAATCCCTTCCTTGTCTGATCAAAATTATCCTTCTTCTTATCCTTCCAAGATTTATGCATGGACTCTCTGCCCTGGCCTTGCTCATACAGGTATTTAGCCTTCCTGATGGCCTCAGTCAAGGTCTTGGGCTCATCATACTAAATTTTTTATTTATAAAATGATGGAAGTCCACTCAAGAACCTTTGTATTTTCACCTTTTCATCATTTATAAACCAAAAATACTTTAACAAACCCAAGAAATTCTTCTCATACTCTGCCATGGACATGCTTCCCAACCAGAGTTCAAAGAACTCCTGCATTTTTTTGTCATAGAAATTCTTTGAGAGGTGCTCCTTCTAGAAATACTTCTTGAATTTCTTCCAAGTGATCCTATTCTCATTAACATGATCAACTTGCTTCAGTTGATCCCACCACATTGCAACTTTCCCATGTAAGTGGTAGGTGGAAATTATGGCTTCTATATTTGATGAATACTTGTGCAACTGGAAATATCTCGTGAGTCCAAGAAACCATGCTTCAACATCATCTTCCCTTTCTCATTCACCATCAAAGGATTGTGGCTTGAGGTTCTTCATCTCTTCTTGAAAATCATCCACCTCATGTCTCCTTCTTTGGTGCTTAATAGGAGACACCTCTGTATTCTTAAGGAATATTCAGATGCATAAAAAATTCTTACTGAGTAAGGAGGTGAGTGGTGTCTATGAGCTCTTCTAGCACTTTTGGAATAACCCTCTCTTCCATGATAATCTCTTATTTCATGAAACCTATATTCTTCCTCTTGCTTTGATCCATTCTTGGCTTGACCTTGCAACTTATTTAATCTCTGCAGCACTCGAGAATTTATCTAAATTTTCTCTCTCATTGGCCTCTTGTTTTCTGCTTTGTACCTCTGCAATTCTATTTTCAGGCTCTTCACAGTTTCTAGAATTGTTTCTTTCTCCCTTTGACCCTTGTGTAGGTTGGATTCTGTTTTTGCATTGCAATTCTGGTATTTTGGCCTTCAACCTATTTATAATGGTTGGAGGATCCCTCACCTTATTCCATTTCTTCAATATGAATTCTAAGCTGATATGTTTAAATCCCTTAACTATGAAAAATGTGCAAGTGACCATTTTGTCATAATTAATCATATGATAAACCAAATGTGTCAATAATGTTACAGATCCTTTAAACTCATGAAGAATATATACAAATAACACTTCCATGTTATCCTTGGGCCGATACATAAATAAATTCTACACAGACACTTCCTTCAAACCACTTTCCCAAGTGACCACGGCTCGAAACCGTGGGCCAAATCCTTCCTGACACTTTTTTGTGTTAGAAATACTATATTTGAGATTGTGTGGCTTAAAATCAATCGAGGGATGAGATCGATGGTCAACAAGAGCTCCAGGACTATAGGATTCGGGAGTTCCTGGCTATCCACACTCTCAACTCTTTTGGAGTGCCAAGTCTCCAGACTATAGTATCTATTGCCATGTACAATTTCCCAATCAACGACTAGGATTCTCTTCGCAACTATGGGCTTCCAGGCTTCAGGATTTCTCAACTCCAAGCTTCCTACAACTCAAAGTCTCTGGAGTACCCAGTCTCTGGACCTTGGGATATTGTGCCACATGTCTATTGTAATCAATGACTGGGATGGACTCCGCCCTTCAAGCCTTCAATATACCTTGACCCAAAATACTTAGTCCTTGAATCCTTTGGAGTTCCAAGTCTCTAGACTACGGGATCTATTACCATGTGTCCTCTCTCAATCAATGGTGAGGATTTACTCCGCTTTTCAGAGCTTCAGGGGTTTCACCTTCATCACACTTCATTCCTTCATAATGCTGAACTGGTGAACTCACAGAGTCTTCAATAGTAACTAAGCACCAAAGGGTGGTACGTGGCAGAAAATAAGGCATGGACATGTGGCCCTATCTTATGGGTGACATGTGTCATATACTAATTGGTACGAACGGTCTTTAAAAAACATGAGACATGGTGACATGTGGAAAGAATCAGTGTGTCCATGTCACCCTAGGTGATGTCAGCAGGCCACATCACTCCAGTGCCTCACAACTTTGGGTCTTCAAAACTTCAAAAATATAGGATAATTCTCCACACTACACCACAAATCCCCTGAACGTTGAATTCCTGAATAGGTTGATCTACAGACATGTGTTCTTAAACACAAACGATCCATATTTACTTCGAAGTTCAAGACTTTGGAGGTTTTCTCTATTGAACACCACCACACCCCTCGACTGTCAAATGTCGAATTCAAGAACCCTTGCTATTCTTCGGACACGTGTCCCAAAATATGAAGGGTCCATATTTACTCTGGAGTTTGGGACTTCGGGCGATTTTCTTTGTCCATAAAAAGAAAAACTTCACCAAAATTTGTCGATCCCAGACCATCGATCATCGACAATCGTATATTTTCTTTGGTCGATATTCTAACCTTCACCAAACTCGCTGAAATGAATATGATATGTCGATGTTCCTCATTTTTCAAATCATCGAATCAATCCCAGCTGTCGATTTGGTAATTTTGCCAAACTTTGTCCAGCATTATAACGACCATTAAAAATCAAATTGTTCGATCTTATAAGTTGAATTTGGCTCTGAAAATCTGCATATCAAATCCATTAACTTCTTAGACAATCTTGGAATCATTCAAAATCAGATCCGTTCATGAAATTGGGGGATTTCACTCAAACATTTCCACCATTTTTCCCCAAATTCGCACAGATATATAAAATCACTGACAACAAATCTTCCCTATTCACACTTGTTCTGGCCCATAACAGTCCGGTGTTTGAACCAAAAGATCTTATACCAATTTGTAACATCCCCATCCACCCAATCTAGGAAGTGCCACTATAGATATTCTCTGTTACCAATCTGTAACATACCCACAGGCCGGGTATGCCACACCAAGAACACACCTCTTGGTTGATTTCGAATCTCTGATAACAATTAATTAGTAAAGAATCATTAAATAAATACATGTAATGATCAATATTCATACTACAACATGAAGGACATGCACAATATACCATGCACAACATTAACTAGAAAGGATGCATATTATAAGTACAAATCTCAGGTATAATAATTTGATACGCAACGGAAATAAATACACAAGAAAGGAACCATAAAAAAGAGAACTTATCTTTTATAAAATAAGACACCAACTCGCTGTAGACCAAGGACATTCCACCCAACCGTAGACACTATTGTTACAAGTCTCAACAACAATGTCACCTCCGAGCCAGGGCTATGAATCCACAAGGACGGTTCTAGAGTGTTACTTGGCTTCTCAAACCAGTCAACACTTAAACTCTCACAGGCTTCTCCAACACTCACAAAAATCCAAGTACACATCTCTCTTCTACCCAACATGAACCACCGAAGAGAATGAACCTCCACCCTTCTCCTCCATGTAGTCTCTCATGAAATCCTTATCCTTCCAGGGATCCAATGCAGCTGGTCCAAAATCTCCATGTTGGGACTCTCAGGACTTGCAGTTGTGATCAAAGATGAAAACAGGCCAAGCATCTCAAACATGCAGGCCTCAAATCATGTTGTATTACACCAACAATATCTACAACCAACAAAATCATGGTTTTTATTCAACAGTTCTTCTTCCTTTCATAATCCAAGAAACAGAAATGAGGAAAGATAAGTGGGTGAAGGAATTAATGGAGTGAATAATCCATGAGAGAAGATGAACAGTGAGAAAAATGGGTGAATGAATGTGTGAGGAAACCAACAACAACACCAGAATGGGGAGGGGAATGACAGTGAGAGAATGACCAAAACGAATGAGATAATTTTCCAAGAGGAGAACCCCTTCCACAAACCAGGGACAATTTTTTGTAATTCATGGGGATGAAGAACCTATTGGCCTTCCCCCAAGAGCTCATGTAACTGATTCCCTCCCCATTACACAAAATGGGTAGTATAAAATAAATAATCACTTAACCCCTCAATCCCCCTCTCTTGTGGATCATATCCCCCTATAACTCTAGTCCTTGTTCGTCTAGAAACAAATGATGTATTTATTATTAATAATGATCACAAATTACATTTCTTAGGTACACTGGCCTTTTAATAATTGTTTCAGTGCTCTGGCCTGTCAGTAATGTAACAATACATTATTTAATATGGGGGCTCAAAACCCGGGGTGTTACAGAATAGAAGAATGATTGATGAATCTTATAATAAGGAATGTGAAAGTTAGATTTTTGCATATAAAGTGTATCAAGCTCAAGAAAGGAGAATTCCTAAAAGAGAATATGCCACCAATGTAGTTCTTGATGATGTCCTGCAAATCAATAGTTTATTAGAAAATGAAAATAAAATGCAAAAAAGGAGATTCTAAAGAAAATAATGAAGAGGTTTCTATTTGAAAAAATAGTGATAATGATGATGAATATTCAATAGCATACCAACCATAAGACTTGAGTGATGATTATCTTGGAAGTATTCAAATGCTATTTTGATAATCTACTAAGTCCCCTTCAATAGAAAATACGAACGAAAGAAAGGAAGGAGGATTCAAGGAAGAATTAATGTTGTTCCTGGTAATGATCTCATGGGTATTAAAGAACATATTAATGTTACTCTCGGTGTCCCTAGGCTAAGGTAAATCATAAATGTGGCAAAGAAAATAAAAATGCCATCATTGTTTGTATATTTAAAACTGGAAGTCAACAAGACAAAGGAAAGGGAAAGGAGTGTGCAATATGCTTTAGAGTACACAATGTTGCAAAGTGTTAAAGATGATACTAAAGTGTGGTATGATCCAAACCCAATGAGGTATTCCCAAAAGAGTGAGAAGCTTATGAAGATGAATCTTACAACCAATAACAAAAGTCTATTGAGAAAAGATCATGGTTTGAGGAGTTATAGGACAACAACATTAATATCAAATCTACTTCTATTTGACCAAAAATATGAGCATGAGGAAGATCTAAATGTGAAGAAGTTAGCTATGATTGTATGAGAACTGAGCCATATCACTATTTGAGACAACAAAAATGAGGAGGCTCTTGGGTTATAAATGAGTGAATAGTTGACTATTATCATGGAAAATTAGGAGTAGTCTGGAAACAAATGAAGGTAATTCTTGAGAAGTATTTGTATAATATTGGAACACTCATAAAGGAAGCTGAGGGAAAACATAATTAAAGGATATATAATTCATCATTGAAAGAAATCTGGATTGAAAAGAGTATGTATTAAGAATTCTCGTAGACTAAAACATGTCTCTAGTATTTGAGGTAACAATATAGTAGCAGATGAAAATTTAATCTTCTTTCTAAGGGACAAAATTTAAAGTTCATTTCTGTAGATTCAAAGGACTGTGGGGGAGTCACACAGGTTTAAGTGAAGATGAATGTTTTTTGAAACAATTTATTATATTAGTTTATGAGAAGGATAGACTTGTCCTTATTATTTTTAAATTTCACAAGCTTCATTAGAAAGGGACCACATAGACAGGGGGAGCATCACCTTAGGGGAAGCAAGGAAAAATCCATTGTTTTCATTGTTTTCAAAGGGGGAGAATGATCAGTAAAATATAGTTAATATTGAAAAGGGGTTTTAATTTGTTTCCATTAATGCCAAAGGGGGGGAATGTTGGACATGGTGTTATGGCGTTGGCATTGATGTCAAAGAAGACCAATATGATCAATGTTGGACATGGTATTATGGTGATAGAATTGATGTCAAGAATATCAATATGGAATTTTCATTAAGAAAGAATATGTCTTTGTGATCATAAAGATCAGGAGAGATAATGTATTAGGTTGCATGAAATCAGAGTGTGCAACGTTAATACCTTTGGAAAAATCGAAGGAAAACTCAGGAAAAGGAGGGCCTTAAGGAAGTTCTATTGGGATAGAATTCCCAATAGATAAACTTTAGAACACCTTCAGAACTGTGAGGAAACTCTATTACAATCAAGATATATGAAAATCGTCAATCACTAACTGAGGAAACAGATCAACAATAATGGTTTAGTTGGAATCCAAGTGTAAATCCAAAGGGGTCGAGGAGTAATCTTGTCTGTTGATGTATCTCTTAGGACAATCCAAGACCGTTAGATCGAGGTGGAGCCAAAGGCTGGGAAAAATTAAGTCCCAATCGTCAGATCGAGATAAATTATTCTCAACTTTAGATTAAGGCCAATCAGAATTCATAACTTCACCACTTTGGTGACTATTGAAGACAAGGAAACTCCATGAAATCACAAATTCCTAGAGTCCTAGAGTGTCGAAGCCCTGAAATACCACCAACCGTCAGATCAAGGAGGAACTTCAGATAAATTCTTGACTGTCAGATCAAGTATAGTGGAAGGATAAGGTAAGCCACAAATTACTAAATTCATGGACTGTCGAAGCCTTGAAATCCCACCAATCGTTAGATCCAAGGAATAATTTGGGAGTAATGTGAGTCGTTAAATCAAGCAGTGGAAGGATAGAGTAAGTTTCATGACTCTGAAACTTCACCACTTCGATGATCATTGGAGACAAGGAATAGGACCAAAATGGTGAAATCCATCCAACCATCTGATATGATAGGGAGATTGGTTGATATCCCAATCGTTGGTCATGGTCATTCGACGGTGACCCTCTGAGGCAGTTGAACAATTTTAATCCTGGAGTCCCGAAGTGCTGAAGTCCCAAAATCCCACCAACCATTAGATCGAAGCAATAACTTTGGAATTAATGGTAGCCATCAGATCTAGCATTAGTGGAAGGATAGAGTAATAATATGTGTTAACTGATGGTAAGTAGTCATCATCACTTTATGACCACTTCGACATGTATAAATCTAGGGGAGTTGAACAACTTGAGAGTTGTAATACCCCGGAGTCCCGGAGTGCTGAAGTCCTAAAATAAATAAGGACCATCCATATCAACACCTGATTAAGTCATGTTCGTTGATTTCTTTGAAACCTCCAGATGATCTAGAATCATCTAGTCAACAAGAGATTAAATCTAGTGAATATAATGTATGCATTTCAGTGAATTTTACTCCAAGATATTTGTAAGATTGAAAAGGGAGGATAGCCTGAAGGCCGAAGTTTGAAGGACTTGGTTCCATCTCTGATATCATGATAAGGTAAAGGATTTGACTAGAGGTGCAAAGGTCCTAGAAGTAAACAATCCCACAAGCATTTTCGAATGAGGTCTTGTGTAGAATAATAAGGGAAAGGTTCTAGGAGAAACACTTAAAGTGGATTAGTTTGTGGTTTTGCACCCTTGGTCACAAATAAAGTGGATTGAAGGAAGCTCCTATGCACAATTCTAATTTTGTACCAGTTTTAAGGGCTAGTGGAATAATTTGACAAGATTTGCACACAACCATTCCATTGCCGCTACAAGATTTTGTTTACACATGAAGGGATAAAATAAAAAGAATTTGACGTATTTAAGTTACATAAACTATTGTCAACATTATTGTTAAAATTAAAAGAAGAGGTGGAATGGTTCATTTTCAAAAGACACAATGGTTCAAATTCATACCTATTTGGAATACTATATAAACATAAAAGTGTAATGGAAGGAAGTCGTCTCTGCGGTCTAATAAGAAGATCAAAAGCAATTGTAGAGTCCAAAGAAGAAAAACGAAGATATTTATGAAGTGAGGGTGCAAGGGAGGAGAAAGGAAGTATTAGTATCATTTTCTAATTAAATTTTAAAGAAAGGGAGTTGGTTCTTCCTAGGGTTGGTGCCCTAAAACAAGGAAGTTGGTTCTTCCTAAGGTTGGAGCCCTGAAACAAGGGAGTTGGTGCTTCCTAGGGTGGGTTCCATAAAACAAGGGAGTTGGTACTTCCTAGGCTTGGAGCCCTAAAACAAGGGATTTGGTCCTTCCTAGGGTTGGAGCCCTAAAACAAGGGAGGTGGTGCTTCCTAGGGTTGGTTCCCTGAAACAAGGGGATTGTTGTCTCCCAGAGTTGGTGTTCTAAATCAATCTTAATATAAAACTTGTAATTTTTAATTTAAGTTATACTTATTGATGTTATTTACTAAAGTTTCTTGTTGATCAATAAAGTTAATAAATAATTATTTAAATATTGTTAAAAGTTATCAATATTGATTCATCCCCCCTCTCAATATTGAACTACATTCCAACACTCTGTGGATTTTTGTTTTATTCAAACAAAAACATGCATGCATTATTGGTGCACAATATTTTTTGTTACAAAAAGTTCAAAATTGAACCTAACCTTTTGTAATCCCTTTGCAAGGAGTAAATACTCCTCAAATTGGATACAAAAAATATTACAAGGGTTGGCACAATAGTGGGTCTCTTGGCACAAGTCATGCTTCAGGGTCTAAAATCAATCATTATAAACTTCTAGGACATGGTGTGATCCAAAAACCTAACCTTTTTGTCCATAGGCTCCATTACTATGGACCAAGTGATTAATACAAAGAAGAATCTATATTCAATAAATTCTTTGATATTGGAGCCCAATCATTTTTATGATGTTTCATTGGGTATATTTGGCCTACTATGGGGTAATGGATGCCATGAATAGATTCTCAATCACCATGAATTAATTGAGGTCTAACAAATGTCAATGGAGGAAAATAAAGCCCTTAGGGCCCAAATAAACCTTCTTAGAATCCAATACCATGAAAAAGAACATGAAACCACACCCCTCTAGAGGGTCTTTGACACTGTGAGTATGTTTTGTACTCTATAAATTTGTGTCAATGAATAGACATGGTCAAGGGGGAATAAAAATCATTAAGTTCTAATTGAACCTTTTTGATCTCAACCACCATGAGCAACACCTATGAACCATGACACAAGCCCTATATGAGGTGTCTTTGGCATCGAAGTTGAATATGAGCACCATTACAAGGTCTTGGGCATCATGGATGGGTCTTGGGTTCTTGACCATAGTTGAGAGATGGAAACTAGAGCCACCAATCCTAAACCTTGTTTCTTAAGATCAATAACTATGGATGAGTCCTCAAACCACTGTATATAACCTATGTAGGGTATCATTCACTTCCAAGTGGAATATGGGTGACATGACCACATTACATGTGAACCTATAATGGGTCTTCAGTTCTAATCAAGGTCACAAGAGGAAAATAATATCCTTTTCCTATAAATGAAGATTCATAGATTCATGTTCCATGAAGAACACCTATAACCCATGAATCTTCTTAGGATATAGTACTCAACTCATCTGTGAACCATCACATGAGACCCTTCTAGGGTATTGTTGATCTAAAAGATGGTTTAAAATATTTAAGATAACATAAGTAGAATAAATCCCCTACATTTTTAAAGAGGTGCTACTCCTCTATCAGTATTTCATAATTTACAGAAAAGGTCGTAAAAGACTAAGTTTCTAGAAGATAAGGATTCACATGAGAAGGATGCTTGAGAGAAGACTAGTCTCACTCAGAAAATGAACATTCAGAATATGATACAAGATCATAAACCATAAGGATAAGGAATTTGAAATTATAACATTTCCATCATAGCATGATCGAAATAACACATCATTGGAAAAGATAAGAAAGACATGTACCACATTCACAAAGAAATTGTCATAATTATTGCATTAGACTTAAAAAATATTTTGATGGACATACATTTGAAACCTCATGATTTAAAATCAAAGTATGAGAAATAACTAATGTAATTCCTCGAATAGTTCTCTGAGGATCCTAAAAAATATACAAATATTTGTATTGAAAATAATAATGTTTGAAAAGTTTATGAAAAAATAAAAGTTATTCATCCTTCAAGGAGAACTACGATTGGGCTCCCACTGGCCATGAAATTAAAGAAAGATCTGGAAGAACAAAAAGAGACATAGTCAAGGGTCGGCCTTTGGTATTCATAGATTATAAATAAGAAAGTTTGGGTGACTACCAACTGAGAAAAAATAAGTAATGTGATTACTTGACTTAATATGATGGGTGGAGAGATCTTGCTATTTTCTTGTTGGGGTGATTTTTCTAGATTTTTCAGCTAGAGGTTTCATGGTAGTTGTAACTAAATTTGGTTGATCTGGCTCAGTTATCCTTATCAATGCATTCCTCAACCATAATTCGATATACTCTTGCATGGGAAAAACCATTATGTCATGTCTAATCCTTTCATTGAATAATTTTCTCTAAATATCTCTAATATAAAAAACAAGTTGGTGCAATGTCTCTTCAACATATTAATTCTTGTTTACATAGTGAATCAACCAATTTTATACTTCCTCTTTTGAGTACTCAGTTATTTAATTGAACTCACTTTCCCATAACACTTTTAAGGTATCCAAATGTTCTTGTAATTGATCCTTACAGAATAGAATTGAATCCATTATGTAATTGGGCCCTTCATCTCTTTTGCCAAATCAACAAGTCTTAGAAATAAATTGCCTATGGTAGAGGGCATAGGGAAGGAATAGGGACCTAGGGTAGATGGGATAGGGAAGGAATTGGGCCACATGTAATAGGTTATATGGGTAGAGGTGATGAGGTCCCAAGAATGATTATATGGACCTAGCATGAAGGTGGTTCGGGTAGAGGCAAGGACCCAACAAAA
>ML780898.1:274889-290225 GCA_009831015.1 Picea engelmannii | reverse complement strand
TTACCTTGGAATACAACTGATTTTCTCTTAGCACTTGCAATATCAATCTTAGGTGATGCTCATGCTCTTCCTCTGACTTCGAATAGACAAGTATGTCATCCATGAATACTATGAAAAACTTATCCAAGTAAATTCTGAATATGCCATTCATTTAGCACATAAAGGTAGTTGGTGCATTGGTCAGTCCAAATGGCACCACTACAAATTCATAATTCCCATACTTGGTTCTAAAGGTTGTCCTATGGATGTCTTCCTCCTTGATTCTTACCTGATGGTATCCTGATCTCAAGTTTATGATTGAAAATATCTTTTCCCCTCTTATCTAATCAAAGAGGTCATCAATTATGGGTAGAGGATACTTGTTGTTTATAGTAGACTTATTTGGTTGTCAAAAGTCAATACACAACCTCATTCTTCCATCTTTATTTTTGAAAAAGAGTATTGGTGCTTCCGAAGGTGAAAAACTTGGACGTATGTACCCTTTCTTCAACAGTTCCTCCAACTACATTTGAAATTATTTTAACTTGGGCGCACTCATTCTGTAAGGTGTTTTTGACACTGGGGCAACTCCTGGCACTAAATCAATAGAGAAATCAATTTCCCTTTTTGGTGGAAACCCTAGTATTTCTTGGAATACATCCTCGAATTCTTGTAGTATCGAGAAATATTCAAGGCTTGGCCCATTTGTATATTTTGGCTCCTCCAAATGGGCTTCATACAATTGACACCCTTTTTTGAAACATCTCTTCAGTTGTAAGGCTGAAATATCCCTTATAGAGATGGGTCTTGGAACTCCTTTCACAGTGCTCTAATTTCCATCACCATCAAGACATGTAAATGTCTTTCTATGAAAATATAGGACAACATGATGATTTTCCAACCAATTCATTCCAATTAGAATATCATAAGACCCCAATGGTATGATAATTAGATCAAATCTAGTATTCACACCATTAAGACTTATGGAATGACTTCTGACCACCTCATGGATTCTCCTTTTGGTTCGAGTGGCTAGTTGAACCAAAATTGATTTTCCAAGATTACTTTTCTCCAAATGTAAACTATCCACTATTTTAGGATCAATGTAACAATGAATTTCTCCTGAATCAATTAGAATAACAACAGGCTGATTTATGATCTTACCTTCCACCCCAATCATGTTGGATTGATATTCTTCTTGTCGATCATCTAAGGCTGCAAAAATTGTTCCCATGTCCTCGACTGTTGTAGCCTCTTAAATGTTGTGCACAATCTTCACTCTGTCCTTTCTATGTGGACAATCCTTGTACAAGTGATGTTCTTTGTATCCCCAACATTGTATTGGTGTTCTTCGCCTTTTTCCCAAGACGTATTCTCTCTTGGATTCACCCTTAGCATAATGGTCTTTATGATTTCTATTAGGTTCATTTCTATGGAAAGGTGGTTTGAATCCCTTCCTTGTCTGATCAAAATTATCCTTCTTCTTATCCTTCCAAGATTTATGCATGGACTCTCTGCCCTGGCCTTGCTCATACAGGTATTTAGCCTTCCTGATGGCCTCAGTCAAGGTCTTGGGCTCATCATACTAAATTTTTTATTTATAAAATGATGGAAGTCCACTCAAGAACCTTTGTATTTTCACCTTTTCATCATTTATAAACCAAAAATACTTTAACAAACCCAAGAAATTCTTCTCATACTCTGCCATGGACATGCTTCCCAACCAGAGTTCAAAGAACTCCTGCATTTTTTTGTCATAGAAATTCTTTGAGAGGTGCTCCTTCTAGAAATACTTCTTGAATTTCTTCCAAGTGATCCTATTCTCATTAACATGATCAACTTGCTTCAGTTGATCCCACCACATTGCAACTTTCCCATGTAAGTGGTAGGTGGAAATTATGGCTTCTATATTTGATGAATACTTGTGCAACTGGAAATATCTCGTGAGTCCAAGAAACCATGCTTCAACATCATCTTCCCTTTCTCATTCACCATCAAAGGATTGTGGCTTGAGGTTCTTCATCTCTTCTTGAAAATCATCCACCTCATGTCTCCTTCTTTGGTGCTTAATAGGAGACACCTCTGTATTCTTAAGGAATATTCAGATGCATAAAAAATTCTTACTGAGTAAGGAGGTGAGTGGTGTCTATGAGCTCTTCTAGCACTTTTGGAATAACCCTCTCTTCCATGATAATCTCTTATTTCATGAAACCTATATTCTTCCTCTTGCTTTGATCCATTCTTGGCTTGACCTTGCAACTTATTTAATCTCTGCAGCACTCGAGAATTTATCTAAATTTTCTCTCTCATTGGCCTCTTGTTTTCTGCTTTGTACCTCTGCAATTCTATTTTCAGGCTCTTCACAGTTTCTAGAATTGTTTCTTTCTCCCTTTGACCCTTGTGTAGGTTGGATTCTGTTTTTGCATTGCAATTCTGGTATTTTGGCCTTCAACCTATTTATAATGGTTGGAGGATCCCTCACCTTATTCCATTTCTTCAATATGAATTCTAAGCTGATATGTTTAAATCCCTTAACTATGAAAAATGTGCAAGTGACCATTTTGTCATAATTAATCATATGATAAACCAAATGTGTCAATAATGTTACAGATCCTTTAAACTCATGAAGAATATATACAAATAACACTTCCATGTTATCCTTGGGCCGATACATAAATAAATTCTACACAGACACTTCCTTCAAACCACTTTCCCAAGTGACCACGGCTCGAAACCGTGGGCCAAATCCTTCCTGACACTTTTTTGTGTTAGAAATACTATATTTGAGATTGTGTGGCTTAAAATCAATCGAGGGATGAGATCGATGGTCAACAAGAGCTCCAGGACTATAGGATTCGGGAGTTCCTGGCTATCCACACTCTCAACTCTTTTGGAGTGCCAAGTCTCCAGACTATAGTATCTATTGCCATGTACAATTTCCCAATCAACGACTAGGATTCTCTTCGCAACTATGGGCTTCCAGGCTTCAGGATTTCTCAACTCCAAGCTTCCTACAACTCAAAGTCTCTGGAGTACCCAGTCTCTGGACCTTGGGATATTGTGCCACATGTCTATTGTAATCAATGACTGGGATGGACTCCGCCCTTCAAGCCTTCAATATACCTTGACCCAAAATACTTAGTCCTTGAATCCTTTGGAGTTCCAAGTCTCTAGACTACGGGATCTATTACCATGTGTCCTCTCTCAATCAATGGTGAGGATTTACTCCGCTTTTCAGAGCTTCAGGGGTTTCACCTTCATCACACTTCATTCCTTCATAATGCTGAACTGGTGAACTCACAGAGTCTTCAATAGTAACTAAGCACCAAAGGGTGGTACGTGGCAGAAAATAAGGCATGGACATGTGGCCCTATCTTATGGGTGACATGTGTCATATACTAATTGGTACGAACGGTCTTTAAAAAACATGAGACATGGTGACATGTGGAAAGAATCAGTGTGTCCATGTCACCCTAGGTGATGTCAGCAGGCCACATCACTCCAGTGCCTCACAACTTTGGGTCTTCAAAACTTCAAAAATATAGGATAATTCTCCACACTACACCACAAATCCCCTGAACGTTGAATTCCTGAATAGGTTGATCTACAGACATGTGTTCTTAAACACAAACGATCCATATTTACTTCGAAGTTCAAGACTTTGGAGGTTTTCTCTATTGAACACCACCACACCCCTCGACTGTCAAATGTCGAATTCAAGAACCCTTGCTATTCTTCGGACACGTGTCCCAAAATATGAAGGGTCCATATTTACTCTGGAGTTTGGGACTTCGGGCGATTTTCTTTGTCCATAAAAAGAAAAACTTCACCAAAATTTGTCGATCCCAGACCATCGATCATCGACAATCGTATATTTTCTTTGGTCGATATTCTAACCTTCACCAAACTCGCTGAAATGAATATGATATGTCGATGTTCCTCATTTTTCAAATCATCGAATCAATCCCAGCTGTCGATTTGGTAATTTTGCCAAACTTTGTCCAGCATTATAACGACCATTAAAAATCAAATTGTTCGATCTTATAAGTTGAATTTGGCTCTGAAAATCTGCATATCAAATCCATTAACTTCTTAGACAATCTTGGAATCATTCAAAATCAGATCCGTTCATGAAATTGGGGGATTTCACTCAAACATTTCCACCATTTTTCCCCAAATTCGCACAGATATATAAAATCACTGACAACAAATCTTCCCTATTCACACTTGTTCTGGCCCATAACAGTCCGGTGTTTGAACCAAAAGATCTTATACCAATTTGTAACATCCCCATCCACCCAATCTAGGAAGTGCCACTATAGATATTCTCTGTTACCAATCTGTAACATACCCACAGGCCGGGTATGCCACACCAAGAACACACCTCTTGGTTGATTTCGAATCTCTGATAACAATTAATTAGTAAAGAATCATTAAATAAATACATGTAATGATCAATATTCATACTACAACATGAAGGACATGCACAATATACCATGCACAACATTAACTAGAAAGGATGCATATTATAAGTACAAATCTCAGGTATAATAATTTGATACGCAACGGAAATAAATACACAAGAAAGGAACCATAAAAAAGAGAACTTATCTTTTATAAAATAAGACACCAACTCGCTGTAGACCAAGGACATTCCACCCAACCGTAGACACTATTGTTACAAGTCTCAACAACAATGTCACCTCCGAGCCAGGGCTATGAATCCACAAGGACGGTTCTAGAGTGTTACTTGGCTTCTCAAACCAGTCAACACTTAAACTCTCACAGGCTTCTCCAACACTCACAAAAATCCAAGTACACATCTCTCTTCTACCCAACATGAACCACCGAAGAGAATGAACCTCCACCCTTCTCCTCCATGTAGTCTCTCATGAAATCCTTATCCTTCCAGGGATCCAATGCAGCTGGTCCAAAATCTCCATGTTGGGACTCTCAGGACTTGCAGTTGTGATCAAAGATGAAAACAGGCCAAGCATCTCAAACATGCAGGCCTCAAATCATGTTGTATTACACCAACAATATCTACAACCAACAAAATCATGGTTTTTATTCAACAGTTCTTCTTCCTTTCATAATCCAAGAAACAGAAATGAGGAAAGATAAGTGGGTGAAGGAATTAATGGAGTGAATAATCCATGAGAGAAGATGAACAGTGAGAAAAATGGGTGAATGAATGTGTGAGGAAACCAACAACAACACCAGAATGGGGAGGGGAATGACAGTGAGAGAATGACCAAAACGAATGAGATAATTTTCCAAGAGGAGAACCCCTTCCACAAACCAGGGACAATTTTTTGTAATTCATGGGGATGAAGAACCTATTGGCCTTCCCCCAAGAGCTCATGTAACTGATTCCCTCCCCATTACACAAAATGGGTAGTATAAAATAAATAATCACTTAACCCCTCAATCCCCCTCTCTTGTGGATCATATCCCCCTATAACTCTAGTCCTTGTTCGTCTAGAAACAAATGATGTATTTATTATTAATAATGATCACAAATTACATTTCTTAGGTACACTGGCCTTTTAATAATTGTTTCAGTGCTCTGGCCTGTCAGTAATGTAACAATACATTATTTAATATGGGGGCTCAAAACCCGGGGTGTTACAGAATAGAAGAATGATTGATGAATCTTATAATAAGGAATGTGAAAGTTAGATTTTTGCATATAAAGTGTATCAAGCTCAAGAAAGGAGAATTCCTAAAAGAGAATATGCCACCAATGTAGTTCTTGATGATGTCCTGCAAATCAATAGTTTATTAGAAAATGAAAATAAAATGCAAAAAAGGAGATTCTAAAGAAAATAATGAAGAGGTTTCTATTTGAAAAAATAGTGATAATGATGATGAATATTCAATAGCATACCAACCATAAGACTTGAGTGATGATTATCTTGGAAGTATTCAAATGCTATTTTGATAATCTACTAAGTCCCCTTCAATAGAAAATACGAACGAAAGAAAGGAAGGAGGATTCAAGGAAGAATTAATGTTGTTCCTGGTAATGATCTCATGGGTATTAAAGAACATATTAATGTTACTCTCGGTGTCCCTAGGCTAAGGTAAATCATAAATGTGGCAAAGAAAATAAAAATGCCATCATTGTTTGTATATTTAAAACTGGAAGTCAACAAGACAAAGGAAAGGGAAAGGAGTGTGCAATATGCTTTAGAGTACACAATGTTGCAAAGTGTTAAAGATGATACTAAAGTGTGGTATGATCCAAACCCAATGAGGTATTCCCAAAAGAGTGAGAAGCTTATGAAGATGAATCTTACAACCAATAACAAAAGTCTATTGAGAAAAGATCATGGTTTGAGGAGTTATAGGACAACAACATTAATATCAAATCTACTTCTATTTGACCAAAAATATGAGCATGAGGAAGATCTAAATGTGAAGAAGTTAGCTATGATTGTATGAGAACTGAGCCATATCACTATTTGAGACAACAAAAATGAGGAGGCTCTTGGGTTATAAATGAGTGAATAGTTGACTATTATCATGGAAAATTAGGAGTAGTCTGGAAACAAATGAAGGTAATTCTTGAGAAGTATTTGTATAATATTGGAACACTCATAAAGGAAGCTGAGGGAAAACATAATTAAAGGATATATAATTCATCATTGAAAGAAATCTGGATTGAAAAGAGTATGTATTAAGAATTCTCGTAGACTAAAACATGTCTCTAGTATTTGAGGTAACAATATAGTAGCAGATGAAAATTTAATCTTCTTTCTAAGGGACAAAATTTAAAGTTCATTTCTGTAGATTCAAAGGACTGTGGGGGAGTCACACAGGTTTAAGTGAAGATGAATGTTTTTTGAAACAATTTATTATATTAGTTTATGAGAAGGATAGACTTGTCCTTATTATTTTTAAATTTCACAAGCTTCATTAGAAAGGGACCACATAGACAGGGGGAGCATCACCTTAGGGGAAGCAAGGAAAAATCCATTGTTTTCATTGTTTTCAAAGGGGGAGAATGATCAGTAAAATATAGTTAATATTGAAAAGGGGTTTTAATTTGTTTCCATTAATGCCAAAGGGGGGGAATGTTGGACATGGTGTTATGGCGTTGGCATTGATGTCAAAGAAGACCAATATGATCAATGTTGGACATGGTATTATGGTGATAGAATTGATGTCAAGAATATCAATATGGAATTTTCATTAAGAAAGAATATGTCTTTGTGATCATAAAGATCAGGAGAGATAATGTATTAGGTTGCATGAAATCAGAGTGTGCAACGTTAATACCTTTGGAAAAATCGAAGGAAAACTCAGGAAAAGGAGGGCCTTAAGGAAGTTCTATTGGGATAGAATTCCCAATAGATAAACTTTAGAACACCTTCAGAACTGTGAGGAAACTCTATTACAATCAAGATATATGAAAATCGTCAATCACTAACTGAGGAAACAGATCAACAATAATGGTTTAGTTGGAATCCAAGTGTAAATCCAAAGGGGTCGAGGAGTAATCTTGTCTGTTGATGTATCTCTTAGGACAATCCAAGACCGTTAGATCGAGGTGGAGCCAAAGGCTGGGAAAAATTAAGTCCCAATCGTCAGATCGAGATAAATTATTCTCAACTTTAGATTAAGGCCAATCAGAATTCATAACTTCACCACTTTGGTGACTATTGAAGACAAGGAAACTCCATGAAATCACAAATTCCTAGAGTCCTAGAGTGTCGAAGCCCTGAAATACCACCAACCGTCAGATCAAGGAGGAACTTCAGATAAATTCTTGACTGTCAGATCAAGTATAGTGGAAGGATAAGGTAAGCCACAAATTACTAAATTCATGGACTGTCGAAGCCTTGAAATCCCACCAATCGTTAGATCCAAGGAATAATTTGGGAGTAATGTGAGTCGTTAAATCAAGCAGTGGAAGGATAGAGTAAGTTTCATGACTCTGAAACTTCACCACTTCGATGATCATTGGAGACAAGGAATAGGACCAAAATGGTGAAATCCATCCAACCATCTGATATGATAGGGAGATTGGTTGATATCCCAATCGTTGGTCATGGTCATTCGACGGTGACCCTCTGAGGCAGTTGAACAATTTTAATCCTGGAGTCCCGAAGTGCTGAAGTCCCAAAATCCCACCAACCATTAGATCGAAGCAATAACTTTGGAATTAATGGTAGCCATCAGATCTAGCATTAGTGGAAGGATAGAGTAATAATATGTGTTAACTGATGGTAAGTAGTCATCATCACTTTATGACCACTTCGACATGTATAAATCTAGGGGAGTTGAACAACTTGAGAGTTGTAATACCCCGGAGTCCCGGAGTGCTGAAGTCCTAAAATAAATAAGGACCATCCATATCAACACCTGATTAAGTCATGTTCGTTGATTTCTTTGAAACCTCCAGATGATCTAGAATCATCTAGTCAACAAGAGATTAAATCTAGTGAATATAATGTATGCATTTCAGTGAATTTTACTCCAAGATATTTGTAAGATTGAAAAGGGAGGATAGCCTGAAGGCCGAAGTTTGAAGGACTTGGTTCCATCTCTGATATCATGATAAGGTAAAGGATTTGACTAGAGGTGCAAAGGTCCTAGAAGTAAACAATCCCACAAGCATTTTCGAATGAGGTCTTGTGTAGAATAATAAGGGAAAGGTTCTAGGAGAAACACTTAAAGTGGATTAGTTTGTGGTTTTGCACCCTTGGTCACAAATAAAGTGGATTGAAGGAAGCTCCTATGCACAATTCTAATTTTGTACCAGTTTTAAGGGCTAGTGGAATAATTTGACAAGATTTGCACACAACCATTCCATTGCCGCTACAAGATTTTGTTTACACATGAAGGGATAAAATAAAAAGAATTTGACGTATTTAAGTTACATAAACTATTGTCAACATTATTGTTAAAATTAAAAGAAGAGGTGGAATGGTTCATTTTCAAAAGACACAATGGTTCAAATTCATACCTATTTGGAATACTATATAAACATAAAAGTGTAATGGAAGGAAGTCGTCTCTGCGGTCTAATAAGAAGATCAAAAGCAATTGTAGAGTCCAAAGAAGAAAAACGAAGATATTTATGAAGTGAGGGTGCAAGGGAGGAGAAAGGAAGTATTAGTATCATTTTCTAATTAAATTTTAAAGAAAGGGAGTTGGTTCTTCCTAGGGTTGGTGCCCTAAAACAAGGAAGTTGGTTCTTCCTAAGGTTGGAGCCCTGAAACAAGGGAGTTGGTGCTTCCTAGGGTGGGTTCCATAAAACAAGGGAGTTGGTACTTCCTAGGCTTGGAGCCCTAAAACAAGGGATTTGGTCCTTCCTAGGGTTGGAGCCCTAAAACAAGGGAGGTGGTGCTTCCTAGGGTTGGTTCCCTGAAACAAGGGGATTGTTGTCTCCCAGAGTTGGTGTTCTAAATCAATCTTAATATAAAACTTGTAATTTTTAATTTAAGTTATACTTATTGATGTTATTTACTAAAGTTTCTTGTTGATCAATAAAGTTAATAAATAATTATTTAAATATTGTTAAAAGTTATCAATATTGATTCATCCCCCCTCTCAATATTGAACTACATTCCAACACTCTGTGGATTTTTGTTTTATTCAAACAAAAACATGCATGCATTATTGGTGCACAATATTTTTTGTTACAAAAAGTTCAAAATTGAACCTAACCTTTTGTAATCCCTTTGCAAGGAGTAAATACTCCTCAAATTGGATACAAAAAATATTACAAGGGTTGGCACAATAGTGGGTCTCTTGGCACAAGTCATGCTTCAGGGTCTAAAATCAATCATTATAAACTTCTAGGACATGGTGTGATCCAAAAACCTAACCTTTTTGTCCATAGGCTCCATTACTATGGACCAAGTGATTAATACAAAGAAGAATCTATATTCAATAAATTCTTTGATATTGGAGCCCAATCATTTTTATGATGTTTCATTGGGTATATTTGGCCTACTATGGGGTAATGGATGCCATGAATAGATTCTCAATCACCATGAATTAATTGAGGTCTAACAAATGTCAATGGAGGAAAATAAAGCCCTTAGGGCCCAAATAAACCTTCTTAGAATCCAATACCATGAAAAAGAACATGAAACCACACCCCTCTAGAGGGTCTTTGACACTGTGAGTATGTTTTGTACTCTATAAATTTGTGTCAATGAATAGACATGGTCAAGGGGGAATAAAAATCATTAAGTTCTAATTGAACCTTTTTGATCTCAACCACCATGAGCAACACCTATGAACCATGACACAAGCCCTATATGAGGTGTCTTTGGCATCGAAGTTGAATATGAGCACCATTACAAGGTCTTGGGCATCATGGATGGGTCTTGGGTTCTTGACCATAGTTGAGAGATGGAAACTAGAGCCACCAATCCTAAACCTTGTTTCTTAAGATCAATAACTATGGATGAGTCCTCAAACCACTGTATATAACCTATGTAGGGTATCATTCACTTCCAAGTGGAATATGGGTGACATGACCACATTACATGTGAACCTATAATGGGTCTTCAGTTCTAATCAAGGTCACAAGAGGAAAATAATATCCTTTTCCTATAAATGAAGATTCATAGATTCATGTTCCATGAAGAACACCTATAACCCATGAATCTTCTTAGGATATAGTACTCAACTCATCTGTGAACCATCACATGAGACCCTTCTAGGGTATTGTTGATCTAAAAGATGGTTTAAAATATTTAAGATAACATAAGTAGAATAAATCCCCTACATTTTTAAAGAGGTGCTACTCCTCTATCAGTATTTCATAATTTACAGAAAAGGTCGTAAAAGACTAAGTTTCTAGAAGATAAGGATTCACATGAGAAGGATGCTTGAGAGAAGACTAGTCTCACTCAGAAAATGAACATTCAGAATATGATACAAGATCATAAACCATAAGGATAAGGAATTTGAAATTATAACATTTCCATCATAGCATGATCGAAATAACACATCATTGGAAAAGATAAGAAAGACATGTACCACATTCACAAAGAAATTGTCATAATTATTGCATTAGACTTAAAAAATATTTTGATGGACATACATTTGAAACCTCATGATTTAAAATCAAAGTATGAGAAATAACTAATGTAATTCCTCGAATAGTTCTCTGAGGATCCTAAAAAATATACAAATATTTGTATTGAAAATAATAATGTTTGAAAAGTTTATGAAAAAATAAAAGTTATTCATCCTTCAAGGAGAACTACGATTGGGCTCCCACTGGCCATGAAATTAAAGAAAGATCTGGAAGAACAAAAAGAGACATAGTCAAGGGTCGGCCTTTGGTATTCATAGATTATAAATAAGAAAGTTTGGGTGACTACCAACTGAGAAAAAATAAGTAATGTGATTACTTGACTTAATATGATGGGTGGAGAGATCTTGCTATTTTCTTGTTGGGGTGATTTTTCTAGATTTTTCAGCTAGAGGTTTCATGGTAGTTGTAACTAAATTTGGTTGATCTGGCTCAGTTATCCTTATCAATGCATTCCTCAACCATAATTCGATATACTCTTGCATGGGAAAAACCATTATGTCATGTCTAATCCTTTCATTGAATAATTTTCTCTAAATATCTCTAATATAAAAAACAAGTTGGTGCAATGTCTCTTCAACATATTAATTCTTGTTTACATAGTGAATCAACCAATTTTATACTTCCTCTTTTGAGTACTCAGTTATTTAATTGAACTCACTTTCCCATAACACTTTTAAGGTATCCAAATGTTCTTGTAATTGATCCTTACAGAATAGAATTGAATCCATTATGTAATTGGGCCCTTCATCTCTTTTGCCAAATCAACAAGTCTTAGAAATAAATTGCCTATGGTAGAGGGCATAGGGAAGGAATAGGGACCTAGGGTAGATGGGATAGGGAAGGAATTGGGCCACATGTAATAGGTTATATGGGTAGAGGTGATGAGGTCCCAAGAATGATTATATGGACCTAGCATGAAGGTGGTTCGGGTAGAGGCAAGGACCCAACAAAAGACGAATGGCTTGGGGGAAATGATGATGTAAGTGGAGGAAAGGATAGAGAATCCATGGGGGAGGTAGGATGAAGAGGGAGGAGGAGAGGAGGTGAGGGAGATCCAAAGAATAAAGGGAGATAGGTGAGACTAGGGGAGAAAATCATGAGGGGGTGGGATGAGAGGGGGAAAAGGGAAGGAGGTGAGAAAATGTAAATGATGGATAAAGGAAAGGAGTGAGGAGCCAAGGGAAGGGGTATAAAGGTAAAGGGAGAGGAGGAGAGGGGATGAGGGAGGGCCAAAGGGGAAGGGGGATGTGGTGGGATAAGGATGTGAGAAGAGGCAAAGGGTCAATGGTTAGGGGAGCAGTCATGGTGGGCATGAAGGAAAGGAGGGAAAATCCATCACAGGGTTTGGAGACAGAGTGACAAGGGAGGAAATGTGTATGGGAATGGGATGAAAAGGGTAGGGGGCGAGAAATCAGGGAGATAAATGAGAATAACATAGGTGGGAATTAGGGGTTGGGGTGAGAGGAACAAAAGGGGATGAGGTAGTAAAAGGGGAAGGGTGGATGGGTAGGAGAGGGGGAGTGGTGAGCATGAAGGATAGGAGGAAGGAGCCGAGGGATAGGGTGAGGAAAGGAAAATAGGGAGATGGAGGTACACTAGGAGGTGAGGGATGGGAAGAGGGGAAAGGGGAATGTAGTGGGATAGGGGAGGGTGAAAATGAGAGGGTAGAGTTGATGAAGTGGTTGGGATAGGAGGTGAGTGGAGAGGGAATCTAGATGGGTATGGTTGGAAAAGGGGAAGGGGTGAGAAGAGGGGGAGAGAGGCGAGAGGAGGTGGGTATGAAGGGGTGGTGTAAGAGAGGAAAAGGGGGAGGAGGTAAAAATTATTATATTTTATTGAATGATAAATATGAATACAATGATTGATACCATTGTTTGTATAGACTAGGTCATAAAATGTACTAATAATTAATTAAGCCATGTTCATGAGCCATATTTAGGTATAGAGTTACATCAATGCCTTTATCAATTTAATTTTCCAAATTATATTAAGGAAGTATATTTTTCTTTCTTCTCAAGTTTGGCATCTTGTTCTTTCTTCTCATAATGTGGGGAATATTTTTATGATATTTGGAAGCTAGTATTAGATATCAATTTTAGCCCCCCTTTGTTCTTCAATTGATGAAAGTTCTTATATTATCCCTTCTCTAAGAGTCTGTGAGTGATGGTTTGAAAGGGAAAATAAATAAGAGAGGAAAGAGTTGTGAGGAGAAAGACAAAGAATAAGAGGATTGAGAATTCCATCATTAGGTTGGTTATGTTTTCCAAGTGCAAGTGGTACCTATATACTTATATACCTGTTTAGAGGGAAATAATTCCCTTAATAGGTCATTTTTTGGGGAGAAGAGAGGGAGATAAGTGACACCAGGGTCCAAGAGAGGTGGGCATGAGAGGGTGGGGTGAGAGAGTAAAAGGGGGAGGAGGTGAGAAAAGGTGAAGGTTAGATGGGTAGGGGAGGGTGAGTGGTGGGCATAAAGGATAGGAGGAAAGAGACAAGGGAATGGTGAGATAATTTGAGAGGGGAGTTGGAGAGGAGAAAAGGGTTGGTCAAAGGGGAAGGGAGAATGTGGTGGGGTATGGGAGGGTGAAGATGAGTGTAATATCCCCAAGGAAGAGCCTTGTTGTAATCATGCTTATTTATGAATTGTAAATCATGTTTTGTAGGCTGGTGAGCCAAGTATTGATAAGTTGGTGGGCTTATGTGTTTATTAGGCCAGAGAGCCTAAGTGTTAAAGGCCAGTAGCCTGTTTTTGTATATGTAATATGCAAAACATTAATAAAGATTAAACATCGCTGCATGTAGACCGACCATGAAGAAAGAGTGATGGGGGACTAAGCTTCCACAGGGCGGGTAAGGTAAAATGGGCTAAAAGGTTGGAAAGAGGGGCTAATCTTAGGGGCTTAAGTCCTTAAGAATAATATTTTATTATTATTCTAAAGCTGTGTGATAAAACATATTTTTATCCTAAGTCCTGGGAGAGGCAACGCCTGCAGCTCCAATGTGTGAAAAATGGAATGCATGCAGCTCCAGGAAGACAAGTGTTGACCTGGGCACATGCGGTTAAAAGTTGAAGCGTCAGCTGAGTTGGGGGTTCGTCCTCCATTCTACCATCAACTCTCTGAAACCAAGAATTATGTATAGTCTTTGTGTTCATCCTCCATTTGGTCGTCCATTGTCTAAACTGTGTGGCGGATGCACCTGATCTCTGCATGCATACCCTCACACAACTCTGAAACCCAAAGCCCATGACATTTTCTTATGAAGCTGATACAACCTTTGTCTGAATCGTCGAGTCTGTGTTTGACCTCTGCGTGGATTGCTTGTCACACATCCTAAAACCGGTGTTACCTGAACCATGTTGTGTCTTAATGACCTGTTGTCATTTTTGTGGACGTCCACACTCAATTTACATGTTGTTGCTGTCACTCGTGAGTTAACAAAAAGATGTTGTCTTTGTTGTTATCCTGAACTTGCTAGAATTGAGTTGAAAACTGGTTGAAGAACTAGGTTGTCAGGCCCTTGGTAGAAGAGGTAGGTTGTCAGGCCTATGAGCAACCCTCTCCAGGTGAGAGAGTCTACTAGGAAGTGGTTTTCTCCCAAAGAGAGTCCAACACCAGCTACGGAGCTCTGAGAATTCCTGATTCGGCCTATTATTGAGACTCAGAGAGGGAGGTGAAGCACCGATGGACTGTTCTTCTGAAGGTGTATACTCCCAGGTGGAAAAAGAATGTGGGGAATGCGATTCCATGAGTAGTGGGCGTAAGAAGGCTCTTGGAGAGAATCCTTCCGGATGCTCTGTGCAGTTTTCTTGTAACCTCAGCCTAGTCTAGGATTCCCTTGCCCTGGGTGGAGCTTGGTCCCAGATCGGGGGTGAATCATTGTTGAGCATGATGAGAAGCATGGTCTAAGTATGGGAGGTTTGTGGAAGATCTGCATGTAGTTGGTGGAGTTACATTAGTTTCAAAGATAATTATATGCATGTGTTTAATTTCAATTAAAATGAATGTATGTGATGCTTTCAATATTATCATGTATTATGTTGCAATGATATTTACTATTAATTCAATTAATTATGTATGTTAGCAGTAATTATATGTTTACTCTGTGTTAAGTCATTTAACTTCATTTAAATGCATACTATATAAGTTTGAGAATGTTTCTGCGTAGTAGTGTTGCCTGACCGTGGGGTTGATGGTCGGGGACGATACAATGAGGGGAAGAGAACACAGAGGGGATGAAGGATTTGGGAGAGGAGGTGAGGAGAGAGGGAAGGTGGAAAATGGGGAGGGGTGA
>ML780898.1:254816-274801 GCA_009831015.1 Picea engelmannii | reverse complement strand
GGGAGGAGGCGAGAGGAGATAAATCATTTTCAAGGCCCTTAGACACATACCTTATGCTCAAAACCACCTAGTGGCACTGGCATCTACAATAATAGGCCAATGATACTCTTAAGAGTCCATGTGTGGTTGTTCAAGGAATCCTTCTTATCTCAATATGGCTAGAAGTTTCCTTTAGAACCTAATTCTCATGTTTTCTCTCTTGGTCACGTCTAAGGTTGTGAGACCTATACCTAGTGCTAAAAAATACTAGTGCTACTTATATACCTAGTTAGAGGTAAATAATGCCCTCAATAAGTCATTTGTGGTCATTCAAAGTATTTTTATTGGCCCCATAAGTGTATAATCTTCCTTTAGGGCCCAACTCTTGGGTTTATTCCTTTGACCGTATCTGAGTTTCAAAGACTCATACTCAATCTTAAAAAAATCATAATGTTGAATATTCCCATAGCAATACCAAGGATACCCTTGAAAGGTCCTTTGTGGTGAGTAAATATATTTTTTATGACCTTAGATGCCTACAAGCTTCTTTTGGAACAATCTTGTTACACATACCTTGTGAATACTTAGACATGAAAGTGCGTGCACACTCCAAGAAGTGCACATTCTTTTCATTCAATTTTTTTCGGTTGAGAGTGACAACTATAGCATAGGTGTTTGTTGATTTGGTTCCTTCATATTTAGGTTTAGGATGAAAAACTTGGTGGTTTGGGTTGTAAATAGACTAAAACCTCCATTTTTCTGAATACCTCTCAATATATCTACCTTTGAAATTATTTTTCTATAGGTTATCGTCGATGAAACTACAGACACATATAGAGTCCACTATATATATATAAGATTGTTTACTATTTTAAATAGATATTTTTCCTTGACATATATCAAAATCTTAAAATACATACCTCTTTTATTTTTGCTATATTTTTTTTTTTTGATAATGTTAAAACCCTTGTACCCAGCAATAATGGAAGACCTTGTATATTCAAGGATATAAAGACTTTAATAATTTAAAAAATATATAAAATTAACCTTATAAATTTTGAAAAAATAGTAGTGCACAAGAACAATGTGTTCTCTACAATTCTACACAAAAATTTAAGGAAAATCCATCACATAGGTACTCAACACCACTAATGGAAACATATGCATTATATTTTGCATAAATAACATACCATTGTTAGGAAAACTTAAATTTCACACAGTCATGCACAATTTCTATAAATAAATATTATATACTTGAAAACTTCAATTCATTTTCCTACATTTCATCTTTTTACACCATATCTAAAATCATTGTGAAAGTATCTTGATCATCCCTCCAAGTTAAGAAGTTTTTGTTTTCCATGTTTGCTTCTATTACATCATGAAAGACATCATTAGCTTGCATGCATCCATAGATAAAAGATTTTGTAGTGCTTCAATAAGTAGAATGCAAAACCACTTAGTACCCCACTTCTTGCACATCCCAATTTTTCTTTTGAATAGTGTCCTAGAACAAAAGTAGAGAAGAGAAACACGTCTCGTGTATCCTACTCATCAATAATAGGGATAGTCATGTTCTCCATGGTGAGCAGTGGACTAGATATTTCCTAAGCAATGGGATTTTTTAGTCGATTCATGGTGAATCCTAGAAAGGAGCTTTATACTGCAGTGAAGTGGATATTCATATGCTTAAGGGGAACTTTAGATGATGTTATTTTTTTTATAGACAGACAAATTTGCAAATTAAAGGATTTGGAGACATATATGTATGAAAGTCCACTACGTGATATACTTTCACTATTGTTGGTGGTACTGTAAGTTGGACATGTAAGTTGCAACTAGTGGTGGCTTTAACAACCACTAAAGAAGAATATGTGGTAGCAATTGAGGCTAGCAAAGAGGAGATTTGGCTAGAGAAATTGTTGGTTAACTTTAAGATAATGCAAGGGAATATTACTTTGCATTGTGATAGTCAAAGTGCTATTCACTTAGTTAAGAAGCCATCATTTCATGCTCACATGAAATGTACTGATATTAAGTAACATTTATAAGAAGCATGGTTCACATGAAACATATTGATATTAAGTAACATTTATAAGAAACATGGTGGAAGAAGGTAGGATCCTATTGGAAAAAAATGATATTAATGTGAATATCCTTACAAATATAGTGAAGACATAGAAGTCTGAATGGTGAATTTTTTTTTTTGGTTTTGCTTAAAATGCGATCAAGGAAACATTGGGAAATTATCACTTGGATGAAAAGCATAAGCAAGGAACTTCTTACATATTGAATTCCCATGAGAAAACATTAGGAGGCTAAGTCAATATCCAATCTCTAATAGTGGTCAACCTTCCTATGTACTACTATTTTTTGGAACCTTCTTATATATTCTATAAAATAGAAATCCTTCCTTGTATTTTTTATAGTCAAAACTAATTGTAAGATGATTTTCCAAGAAATAATAGAATTTGAGGCTACCATTGTCCTCTGCCCATAGTAAGTAAATCTAACATACTATTGTTATTGTTGCTTGTGTTTTATATATTTTTCTCAATTGGATCATGTTGGTTTTGTATTCTATGTTAATGCAATGCAGCATGTGGAGTTTTTATTTGTGAACAATGTTTTCTATAATATGATATTCTTGAGTTCATGACATTTTTAGGTCTACAATATGTGATGCCAAATGTATATATTCTATATAACAGTACATGTAACAACAATGAATTTTTTCAATATTTTGAAAGATTAAGATATATAAGAATATGTTACTTTTTTATAATCTTGCAATTTTTTCTTTACATAAGTTTCACAAATAATTAAAATGTTAATTATATATTGCAAATATTCGAGTTTGATTATCTGTGCAATTTTTTCTTAAGTTTCACAAATAATTAAAATGTTAATTATATATTGCAAATCTTGAGTTTGATTACATGTTGTTATAATCTTGCAGTTTTCCCTCAACATAAATTTATGTTCTCACACATGATTAGAATGTTATATATTTCCTCACATATGATTAGAATGTTATATATTGCAAATCTTCCGAGGTTGTAGATTTTTTCTCTATACATTAAAAACTTAATAACTTGCATTCAAGTTGATTAAATATATTCCCTTCTTACTCGTTTTTGCAATGCAATTTTGCAATAAAATTGTTGGTGAAATCCTAGTTTTAACAAAATTAGTAAAAAATACATGACAAATGATCAAAAATCCCAAAGAAATGAACTTTACCCAATAATTTTATATAAAATAATTATTTTTAATTATTTTAGTATTTGTTCTGCCATGATTAAATATGTAAATGGGTAATGTTCACCCTATCATTCACATACCTCTTTCTTATTATCTACCCAATCTATCTCTTTCTTATTATCTACCCAAGCCAACCATATAGCTTCTTTGATAACTCAACCCTTAATCACTTAAAATAATCCAAACCATATAACTTCCTTGATAATTCAACCCCTAACCACTTCAAAGAATCTGCAAGGATTATCACATTACCTCCTTGGTTAATTGCATCAATTATTATAGACATAAAGTGGTCTTGAAGTGGTCTTGAAAAGCATGTGAACTTGACCCGTTACAATATTATTATAGACATAAAGTGGTCTTGAAAAGCATCTGAACGTGATCCATTCCAATAGAAATGAGAAAATACTTGAAAAATAGAAATGAAAAAATAAATTAAAACATAAATTAACAATTTTATTCAATTATTGCATCAATTATTATAACGTGACATTACATTAGAAATGAGAAAATACTTTAAAAATAGAAATGAAAAAATACATTAAAACATAAATTAACAATTTTATTCAATTATTGCATCAATTATTATAACGTGATCCATTACAATATTATTATAGCCATAAAGTGGTCTTGAAAAGCATCTGAACGTGACCCATCACAATAGAGATGAGAAAATACTTAAATGAAAAAATACATTAAACCAGAAATTAACAATTTTATTCAATGATTGGTTGAGTATTCTTTGAACGTTTCAAAACTTTTTAAACAATATTTATCTAAAATAATATTATCTAAAAATAAGATTACTAATTATGAAAACCTTAAAGGAATTTTCCACATTAAAGGAAATTATAAATGCTCCTCCAAAAACGACAACGTTGCACCAAGAAACACACGGAAAAATCCTGGCGAAGTTGCTCAACTGACGAGAACACAGTTTTCTAACGAGATCAATCGAGTCAGATACGTCCAAAAAACACTAAACACAGCACCGCAATCAGAGCTGCTCCACATTTGCTTCCTATTTTCGATGACATTCTGCCTGACGAAGACGGTGTCGAATTGGTGGATGCTGCGATTAAAATGAAAACAAACAATCGATAAATATGTTATCTGTCATAATTAAATAGCAAATACTTAAATGCATCAAATTTAGAAAACTCATACAGCTGGAAGTCTGGTTATGAGTGAAGAAGGAGTAAGTAGAGTAGCGCATAAAACAGCCCGCCTCGAGACCGCGACCATCACGCATGGGASTACAKATGAGWAATCGATTCTGAGCKTSTSTCAGGCATCCTTGGCAGCTACTATTGGTAAGGGAGGGCCAACACTGAGCGAGACCATATAAGGAGCCATCAATGGAGCCAACGGCATAACCCTTATTTGCAGAAGCGTTCGCTATGAGTTGCGTTGATAAGTCCTGAACCTTTTGAGAGAATGTCTGTGGATCGCTGTCATTTGTGGAGGAACAGTTAGAGGAAACCCCGCCATCCACAGGCTGATCATAAAAAGAAGAATTCTCATAGCGGAGGAAACAACCGTCCAGGTGAATCCGGCCACCATTAGATTTGTGACATGATGCTTTTACTTTTATCGCCGCTTCCTTGATGCATTTTGTGCACTCGCTGGCGCTTAAATACTTCCGACACACTGCAAGACCATATACAGGATCCGTTTTGGCAGATTTGTTTTGCGCTGAAGTAGCGAAGCCATCCGACAGATTTGAGAGGAGGGATTGCAAAACCGAATCCAGATTGTTTGTAAACGCTGTAGCATTGACATACGTATAAGCTGTCTCGGAGCTGCACCCTACGCCCGCCACTGCAGAATCGGGATCGTCGGTTGCAAGGCCTACTGCAATAATCATCGCCGCCGCCGCGACAAAAGCCACAAGTGAAAAATGGGAAACTTCCCCCATCAGTCCGGCCAATAACACCAATGTATAGATNTCAGGCATCCTTGGCAGCTACTATTGGTAAGGGAGGGCCAACACTGAGCGAGACCATATAAGGAGCCATCAATGGAGCCAACGGCATAACCCTTATTTGCAGAAGCGTTCGCTATGAGTTGCGTTGATAAGTCCTGAACCTTTTGAGAGAATGTCTGTGGATCGCTGTCATTTGTGGAGGAACAGTTAGAGGAAACCCCGCCATCCACAGGCTGATCATAAAAAGAAGAATTCTCATAGCGGAGGAAACAACCGTCCAGGTGAATCCGGCCACCATTAGATTTGTGACATGATGCTTTTACTTTTATCGCCGCTTCCTTGATGCATTTTGTGCACTCGCTGGCGCTTAAATACTTCCGACACACTGCAAGACCATATACAGGATCCGTTTTGGCAGATTTGTTTTGCGCTGAAGTAGCGAAGCCATCCGACAGATTTGAGAGGAGGGATTGCAAAACCGAATCCAGATTGTTTGTAAACGCTGTAGCATTGACATACGTATAAGCTGTCTCGGAGCTGCACCCTACGCCCGCCACTGCAGAATCGGGATCGTCGGTTGCAAGGCCTACTGCAATAATCATCGCCGCCGCCGCGACAAAAGCCACAAGTGAAAAATGGGAAACTTCCCCCATCAGTCCGGCCAATAACACCAATGTATAGATTGGAATTGGAAACCAATGGCAGCATGGATATGATCTCAATAGATTTCCTGTCCGTTTATAGCCAGTGTGGAGGAAATTCGATTGCAGTGGCGAGGAAGAAGCCCAGTATTTACTGGGCACACGATACGATCAAAGACCAAGGGACGACTGGGGTAAATTCTATTGAGGTAGTGAGGAAGAAGCACGACACTATCAAAGACCAATGAACGACAAAACAAAAGACCAATGAACGACGGGAGACTGACGCCAATCAAGTCAGGTTTGACCTAGACCGAATCAAAAACTTAATTAAATATATTTTTATAATATTTCATCGAAAAAATCAAAGAAAACAAGAGTCCAGAAAGGGAACAACAACTTTTTAGTATCCTATTGAGAATGAGTCGAGAAATCCGAGACTCGAGATAGTCGGTGAGTTGATTTTATTTTATTTTTTAAATGCAAATGAGGACAGCACAAAAATAAGTATATTTTTAAGGATTTAAAATAACATAATTAGCAAGCGTGAGGCATTGGATCCAAATTAATATATCATTAAAAAAGGCAAAGAAGACAGAAGCCGGAAAGGGAAGTAAACCTAATCAAATACTTAATTAAATATATTTTTATAATATTAATCAAAGAAAACAAGAGTACGAAATGGGACAACGACCTTTTAGTATCCTATTGAAAATGAGTCAAGAAATCCCAGACTCGAGATAGTAGGTGACTTGATTTTATTTTAATTTTTAAATGCAAATGAGGATAGCAAAAAAATAAGTATTTTTTTTAGGATTTAAAATAACATTATTAGCCTATGTGTAAAGTATATGAAGCAAATTATGTATATTTATTTGAAATTTGGTGAGAAATTGTTAGATTTGTATATTTTAATGATTATTTTTGTATAATTTAAGTGTTTAAGGATTTTTAGTATGTTGAATCCATTTTTGCTTTCAAAAATGGATTTTGAATAACAAAAAATGGTTATTCATGTAAATTTATATAATCGCCTAAATCACTATTTTTTGTTATTCAAAATCCATTTCTAAAAGTAGAAATAGATTCAGCATGCTGAAAAACACTGGGTACTAGAATTATACAAAAATAATCACTAAAATCTAGAAATCTAATAATTTCTCACCAGTTTTTACACAAATATACTAGAAAAAAATCATCATTTCTTAAAACATTTAACCTACAATTATAGATATACCTTGTCCTTCCGAATAAGATAATTTGATAATTTGGATAATATGCCTCAAACAGGTTAAATATGTTATTTTAATTCCCAAAAAAATACTTAACTTTTTGCTGTCCTCATTTGCATTTAAAAAAATAAAATACTATCTCGAGACTAGGCTTTCTTGACTCATTTTCAATAGGATGGTAAAAAGTCATTGTCCCCTTTCTGGACTTTCGTTTTCGATAAAATATTATAAAAATATTAGAGCAAAGGGCACAACCACCTTTAGATCTACTAGCAACAATGGTTCTAGATTGTTGCTAGTAGATTCTAGTAGATTCTAGATCTTTAGATCGCGCCATAATGGACAGAACATAAGTTCATGCAGCCTCATACCTGTTGCAAGCAGACCGTTGCTAAGTTTCCCTACTTAGTTCGTCGCACCACACACCGAGAATACTTTTTTCTAAGTCAGAATTTGAGCCTGAAACCTGAGATTACTTCACCCTGTGATCATTACCTTGTTCCCATACTATTCACTATAGTCTCTAAATTCATTTCACACCCAAGCTAGTTGACCCAAACGTGTATGTCGGACGAGCTCAACACTGCTGAGAAAGTAGTTGAAGAAGTTTTGATTGACTTAATGACTGAAAGAGTCATGTAGGAGTGAGGATTATCTACAGGAGTCCAAGCATCGTCAACTAGAGGACCCCAAGCCTCCCCTTCCACTTCTCACGTTGGTCCATCCCAGTCGATCGATGAGAAATGGACCAAGCACAGGTATGACATCGCAAATGCCAAGCTTGTCCCACGCATTCTAACTACTTACTTACCACCTCTAAGTGGTGCCATCAACCATGACAGTGTACCTCGCGACTTCGAGTACACTTTGATGACCACGTACCTTCCGAAAGGGTTGCGCGCAGTTCGTGTTGACTAGGATAAGCTCACAACACTGAAATTTAGTGATTTTAACCTTGGAGATCATAAAGTTTACAACATGTTAGCCCCGCATAAGTACTTAACCAGGACCAAAGGAAAGAATTCTAAGATTGTCCCTCAATCATGGACCCAAAACCTTGCGTAGTACACACTGCTTAATGTAATGAAGATCCCTCACTTCGGCAGACACCAGGAAGTCAATGCATGCGTCAAGTTGTTGTTGTCCTGCTACCACGGAGGATACTTATGGTTGGACCACCACATCAATGTGGATCTAAACTTGATCAATCGAATCACAGGCCTTAGTATGCAAGGCCCTGACCCATAGGAGTTTTAACCTGGAAAGACCTCAGACCGAGCACTAGCGCAGAGGATAAAATAAACTTATGGAAATGTTGAGAAAGGCATGCGAGGGTACAAGGTAGCCTTTATCCAGAGTGGCACAATGTGCCTTGCATGTCAGCTGATCGCGGGAAAGCTAGTTCACAAGAACAGACCAACACAAGTGACTGGATTCGTAGTCGACCTCGCAGGGAAGTGCACCGAGGGACTACAGATGAACTGGGTGCAGTACCTTGTAAACTAGCTAGAGCTTGATTGTAGATAAGAACAAGACCAAGGGTACGAGTTCCACTTTAGTTGGTTGCTCATACTAATCACTTTCATCGCCTGGGATCTACTAGAAGGTGCCACTTTTCCAGAGATCGAACCCTTCAAACCACTAGCTGTGAAGTTTTCTATGTTGTGGTACTCCAGCGACATGAACAAGCAGTGGCAGTCCAATGTCGTATTCCACGCCTATTACAACCAATTGAAGAATGCAATCCAATCTACACCTTGCCTCACCCCAAACACACCTCATAGGTTTATACCTTTGATAAAATTCAGTGCTAACCACCACTTCACCTATATCACAACGCACGTTGATGAGCACAAACAACAGCTCCAGTCATACTACCAGTTGACAGAAGAAGACTTGGAGAAAATTACCAAGGAATGGTCGGCGGACCTCCTTGTTGGAGCAGACCCTACAGAAATGTCCGACATGTAAAGCCCTGAATCTATGCCAGATACACCTAGACCAAGAAAGACTAAGAAGGATGATGAAGTTCAAGATTTCCATAGCACATCCACGAAGACTACTTCGATCTCACCTATGCAGGGAGGTGATGGTGAAGAACTAGGTGGCACAGAAGTTGAGAAAAACAAAGGTGAGGTTACTCCACCTAGAGAGGAGGAGGATAACATTAAGAAAAGGAAGATTACCCCACCAAATCCCTCATCCTGAAAGAAAACTAACGCCACCCGGACTACGTTTAAGACTACCCTCACACTGGACGACTTCGACTTCTTAATTGTTGCGCTGAATGATGCTTCACTAGAGATCGTAGAAAAGAAAGAAGTGAAGCAGGAGGAGGTATTCAGTCAAATCAAGGGAAAAATTCAAGAAGTGCAGCAGGCACTCCATTCCAACCGAGCAATTTATAATGTGACCTTGACAATTGGAACAACGGGAATAGGAGATGAGCCCACCCAATTACACCAGATCACCGAGAAAGTCAAAGCTCTCCTTCGATGAGCTCAAGAAGACATAGCGCAAGCCACCCAAGATTTGACACAAGTATAGAGAACACTTGTAGAACAACAGAGTAAGGAAGAACAAGAAAATATTTCCTTGCAAGCGAAGTGGGATGAGGAAAAAGCACAGTTACAGCAGATCAAGGACCAGTTGCTAGCAAAGCAACTTGAAGTACAGGAAAGGGTTCACAAAGAACTTCTCTCTATGATGGTCATAGAAGTGAAGATTGAAGAACATGTCCCACAGTAGGTGGCACAACTTGAAGAAGTAATACAACAGCTTCAACAATGCATCACAGATCTGGAACTTTGTACCGTTCCTGAGACTCCTCAAGAAATAAGAGATCTAAGGGAGGCAACTGCCCATAACACAGTTGGTCGATTAAAAACCTTTTTCTTGGAATGAAAGCAACTGAGTGCTAGAAGCGCCCAGACTTATTAGAACCTCACAAAGAATCCAGAGTTGCAGGAATTGGAGGCGCATCTCCAAGACGCAAAGTAGCACGCAAATACGCTACAGGCGCAACTGAAGGCCTTGACCCTAGTCGAAATAATGAAGAGGTTTGCAGAACAATGCACCACCCAACAACAGGTACACACGCTACAAAGTAAAGTGATGGAAGTCTCCCAACGACTTCAACCAATCCAAGAAAANCAAGAGTTCACTAAGCAAGAGGTTGTCGCATTGCAGCAGGTCAAAGTAGCTTGAGACACGCTTGAGTCATTCGAGGTGGAATTGATCAGACCAGACTGACTTGGGACAAGTCACAAGTGAGTGTTGGGGGCATGTTGGCCCTTGACCAAGTTTTGAGGAACACTTGGTCATATTTGATCATTTTTGGACTTCAACGGCTTGTCAAAGATGGAACGCAATGCAAAGTGGAGATCGTGGAAGCTAGGCCCCTTTCTTGGGTCCTTTTTGGGTTTTGGGGGATAATGTAATGGGTATGTGATGTCGGCCCATGGGTTTACCAATGTTTAGGCCTATTTTGTAAAGTATAAATAAGTAGCTAGGCAATGTAAGAGAAGGCAATAAGCTAAGTTCTAGAAAAAGATTTGTGTATACTTTGTGATCGACTTACAGAGCTGAGTGCAAGTTTGAGCTCTGTGTTGTAACCAAATTGACCAAAGCTAATAAATAAGAAGAATACTTTGTGGACGTAGCCGCAGGGTGGGGGTGAACCACGGTAAACTTGTGTGTTGTGATCGATGCCTTGACCTAATGTATTTGTCTCTTCCCATGTGTTGTGATTTGATATGATTATGCTATGTGGTTTGCTATGATATACTTAGATAGATCTACTTTTCTTTGTGCTTCTTAGATGTATGGGTGTAGATCTGACATATATGAAAGTGTTGAGTGCTAGACCTATTTTGTTCTTGCTAAGTGCCAACTTAACCTAGTTCTAAGTGAATTTTGCAGTGCTCTGCGCCATCTACAAAGTTCCTTGAGGGTTAAATACAGATGAATGATCTATGCTAAAGTGTTTTCTAAGTGTTAGAATCATAGATCTGTGTCCCAAATAAGGTTGCAGACACCTGAGTCTTGCAACCACCCATGCCTCTACCTCGGGTGAGACTTCATCTGCTTCGCAGGTGTTGCTGAAAGGGCTAGTAGTTAGGGTTTTGTTGGCGCATTGTTGAAGCGTTGAACCCTGGGTTTGCCCCTATGGCAACATACATCATTTATTTTTGTCAATGATTTTCGGAAATCTAGTGATAAAATCCATGTAGATTGTTTCCCATTTCCATTCTAGAATTGGTAGGGGCTGCAACAACCCTGTTGGGTGCCTGTGCTCCACTTTAACCCACTAAGATTATAAACATTTATCTAAGCAATTATCTATGTCATTTTTCATTCCTAGCCAATAAAACAGTTTCTTAGTGGTTGTGATCATTTTTCGATAACCAGGATAGCCAGTGTATGGTCATTTATGTAGTTCATCCATGATGAACCTCTTCAATTCATCACAATTTGGGACATACAAATGACCTTTTTAGGCTAATTGGCGCGAATTTTGCAACCCTCACGGTTCGACCCGCTCCCTCCAGGACCTTCTTTCTTCCTGGCCCGAAGAACTCAAAGGTTCTTCTAATGCCCTCGTGGGGAATCCTTCGTACCCATAGTGACTCTTCCACACACATGGTCCTCCTTTCCTTGGTTAACGGAGGATCGGCTCTCGCGGCTTCGCGAGTTCAACAATTGTATACTAGACTCTCGGATCCCCGAGACCCGATGTCCTTGGTCAATGCTGACTTCCCTCGGCTGATTGGGACTTCTCTTTATCGCAACTTCGCGACTTGCGTCACTATACCTTCGGAGTCCCAACCTCCGAGACCCAAAACGCCGAGATGCCGACAACTCACTATCTCGTCTTCTCGCTTCCTCGCCACTCACGAGACTAACCTCTTGACCCTTCAACTCCCGAGACCCGATGTCCCGAGATCAACTGCCACGTCACCGACTATGACCCACACTATAAATGAAATTGTCGGGACTTCTCTTCTCGCGATCTCCCTTTACGAAAAGTAGGAGTCTTACCCCGCGAACTCCCGATACGTCCAATCTACGAGTTGAGTCACACTCTTTGTGATATCGATCGACGACTTCTATCAAATTTGAGCTTTGAACATTCTTCCATCCGCACGGTAGACTTGACGTCCGCTTTTCCTCCTTACGCAAATCCCGAATAAGAAGTGTCTCTCCTCGAGACCCGTCCGCCAACCTGCTCGCTTCTCCTGCGACCTGTTCGCGAATATTCTCTCTACTTCTCTTCGACCACTTCGAAGGTCTATCTTTCTTTGAGATTTCACAGCTTCTGATCTTCTTCTGGAAGCTTCCTACACGCACTCCTTGCAGATGCTCTTCAACCACTTCAAGTGTTGAGGACTTCTGACCCTGCGCACTCCTGCAGCAGCAGTCTGTAAATGCCTTAGCTTAGAATCACAACTCTGAGACCTCGTCCAGCCTGCACACACCTTGCACGGCTCTATCTACCTAAACCAATTACTGGTTGAACGGAATGAGAGTAAAACTGCTGAGCCTCATCAATGCACTCTATGCGGATGAATTCAACTGCACTTTATGCAGGAATCTCCTGGCTCAAACAGAGAAACAAATTGAAACTCATTTCCTCATTCTCTCAGATTTCGAACCTGCCATGCAATCACATACACAACATATAGAAGAAAGGCATAAAAAGAATCCAATATGCAACAACATAATATCAACAACACACAGAGAACAAACACAACCATGGAATTGAATCAAAAGTCTTTCTTCTATTAATTCAATCTGTACATGGGTGTTCTCCACAAGTTCTCTGCTTGCTCTCTTCCTGCTCCTGTTTCTCATATGAATGCTAATGCTAATGAATTTCAATAATACAAAGGAGGGTGCCTATATTCCGTTTTCCCACTCGAAAGTAAAACTGTCTAATCTAGACTTAACTATTTTTATCTACCTGCATTAAATCTAATAAATGTCTCTGCTACCTAAGGACGAGAGCTTATCTGCTCAAGGTTCGTTACAATGTACAAGTGCACTTCATCACATCAACGCATTAATGTTTGGTGCTACATATCAAGGTGTTTCAAATAGAAGTTGTGCTGGCTTGACCAGCTGCCTTTCTCTGCTCCACGCACTGGCTCACTTGATGAGTTGTATATGCTCCTGCATCATACTCCTCGGCTCAAAAGACTTCATGGGCTCCTGTCCCTGAGCTCCCGCACAGTTTGCCCATGTTTTTGTATCACGGCCTCTATCTCCCAGCTGGCATCCTCCACTGGGTGATTCTTCCACTTCACCAGGTATTCGAAATACTGCTTTCTCATGGTCTTCCTGCCTACTCTCTTATCCAGTATGCATTGCATCATTTGGATTTTTTTCTGTCGGCATCTTCTTCTGCCATTGGACTTCTGGTTCCTCAGTTGCAGCTTCTGCTTCTGCAGCCCTGTATGGGTATAAATCCGAAATGTTAAAAATTGGAGATATCCCGATGTCTTCTAGCAAGTCAACCTCGTATGCATTCTCGCCAAATCTCCTCAGAACTCTACAAGGCCCGATTTTCTTCATTTTTAGCTTGTTATATGTTCCCCTCGGGAACCTTTCTTTCCTTAAGTGTGCCAGAACCATGTCACCAACTTCAAACTGAAGTTGTCTCTTCCTCTGATCGGCTCTGCGCTTATACTCCTGATTTGATGTCTGCAGCCGTTGCTTCACCTGCATGTGAAGTTCTTGCATCGCCTTCGCGAACTCTTCAGCCCTCGCGCTGTTGGTTTCAGCCTGTTCTGACTCCCTGAGCTCAGAAACTCCTCTTGGTTGTGTCCCATACAAAATTTGAAATGGGCTCTTACCTGTACTTCGATTCACCAAATCGTTGTACGCAAATTCTGCTTGCGGCAATATCTGATCCCAACTGCTGTGGTGTTCCATCACCAAGCCTCTCAATAAATCCCCTGAGCTCCTATTGATGACTTCCATCTGTCCATCTGTCTGGGGGTGATAAGCTGAACTAAATGCCAAATTAGTCCCCAACTTCTTCCATAGCGTCCTCCAAAAATGACCTATAAACTTTGTGTCTCGATCCGAGACTATGCTTCTCGGCAATCCATGCAATCTGACAATTTCTTTGAAAAACAAGTTCGCAATGTGTGTCGCATCGCTAGTCTTATGACATGGAATAAAATGTGCCATTTTCGAGAACCGGTCTACCACCACGAAGATGGCACCATTAATTATTTTTAATTAATTATGTGGCTGGGTGGTTGGAAACACCCAACGAAATCAATCTTACATATTCCCAAAGAACCCAAAATTAAAACGGTTTAGAACTGGGAGATAAAGTAAGAGACATCACACTAAGAAATTATTTGCAACAACTACAAATTTTTGAAAGAGAAATTGGAGAATCTCGTCTAGAATCCTGGCATTCAAGAGGTTGATACAAAATAACCAGCCAAATTTATCAACAAAATAAATAACTGAAGGATAAATGCCTATGCATCCTTATCAATTAGATTCTCTCATTTAAAGGTTGCTGCCTAGGGCCAAGAAACGTTGTTGGATTCGAAGGCTGACAAAAAAAACTCGGGAGGGATTTGCCAAGCTGCCGAGAGGGAGTAATATGATACACCTTATTAATCACCTCTTTGGATTGCACAGTGATATTTTCCATTTGTTATTGAACATCATCGTAAATCAGTTGCTACTTGCTGCACAGTGATATTTTCCATTTCTTATTGAACATCATCGTCCATCCGCTGCTATTTGCTCCCACCGTATCAAAGTTAGGGCATTCTTGCCTCAAGATCGTACTCGGTCCACACCATTCCGGAGCGCTTGGACCTTCATTCAACTTCCACATGCGAATAGAGAGACAGACATCACTATCAACCATTAACACCACTTGCTCATCACATCCACTTAATAGGGCGCAGAGTCAGTAAAAGCAAGAATTCCTGATGAGAAAAGCAAATCATGATCAGTAAAAGAGGGYRCARAGTCAATTAAAACACAGACTGATGGAGTGAGCGCTTCAATAAAAAAACACATACYTGAATGCACAAYAGCTCATGAATGCACAATATCAAGAGTAGTCTRTGCAATTGGTTARTTATCGCYAGAAYGAAYACCAGAACGAACACCACCCGAAAACCCAAATGAATAAACCCTTAATACAGTGGCRATTTTAGAAACCGGATCCCACACAAAAAAGAGAAAAATAGCGATTTGAGGTTCAGTGAAATCGATGGGGCGGCTTGGTAAGAATCCGGTCCCAAATGGCAATGGTAAACTCAGCGCAATGGTAAAATCAGGGCTCGGGAATTTCTACAAGTTAGAATAATGAACCCATCGAAATAYGACCARGGAAAATGGGGATTCGTTGAATTGTTTAAAAATAGTGGAATTGATGTTACCTTCGACTTGGGGATCTCTGCAAAGCACTGATGCAAGGGTGGTTTTTCCGCTCCCACCCATCCCACTTTTAAAAAACGCCATTAATTCCACCGTTCGCATATGATATTTGAAATTGAAACCCAACCAACAATCCATGGCTCTCTGTCTAGTAACGCATGAGTTAATTTAAATTGAAACCCTCCATTGTCCACCTGGAAACGCAGGCATCAGGCCGTTCCACGTCGAGTCTTTGAATTGTCCCGCTGCAACTGTATGAATCCTCACTTACTCTTACTGATACCTGCTACCATTACGCCCGCCGCAACTTAAACTTGTCCAAAGATGAAACGTGTTATCCACATCCAACTCTTGACATTCATAAAATCGTGTTCATTGTTAATCCGAGTTAAATAATCAATGTGGAAACGAAGTGCTCTTTACATATTAATCCTTCTTAATCAATTAAACGTGGCAATCAATGGTTAGGGCAGTAATTCCTTAATCATATTAAGTAAATGTGAAAAAGTAAACAAGGAAAACGTACGCTTTCATAAATGCAAGGAAGTTATGAAATCAAATCTCATTCATTGATTTGGGACAACGACCAAGAATATGCTAGCATCTTTGATTCTTAACCCTAAGATTAGAATTTGTAATTAAAAGGTTGATTAATTTATCAATTCCAATAGGGGGGACGCCTATGGGTGTAATAACATACTTAGCATGCTTGAGGCATATGATCCAAATTATCTTATTCGGATGACCAAGGTATATATATATATATATTATAAAAATATATTTACTTATATTAAAATAACATACTTAACATGCTTGATGCATATGATCCAAATTATTTTCTTCAGATGGCCAAGGTATATATATATATATAAACCAACTGCAATTGACTGACTAACATTTTAATCGACCAACTAATCATAGTGCTTTTGTCCAGAACTATCATGAGGTTAAAACACTTTTTCGTTAAAAAGATTTATAAAATAAAATTATAGTTAAAAAGAAAAATTGTAAACGTAATGCAACAATAAAAAAATTACATGAAAAGAATGATAAGAATTATAAGATTAGAATTAAAAAGAATTACACAAAAAGTTTTGTTGTTATTATTCATATAGTAATTTGTCATATATTTTTTTTATTTTTTTGTCATTTTTGTTATTTTGTATGGATGTGAAGTTTGGGGATGTAGCATTTCTTGAGAATCTTGAAGAAAGATAAAACAAATCCAAAAGAATTTTATAATTTATAATCTCAAAATTAAATGTCATATACCATATTTTATTCTCCTCATAGAAGTGAGTCTTTCCCCCATTAAAAATTTAACTACGATTACTTACTTAATGTACAAGTATTAAGTACAAGATAAACAATATGGATAACAAGAGGCTCCCCAAAATTGCTTTAGCCAAAATCACCAACCACTCAAGTCAGGATGATTTTAAAGAGGAAAATTCATATTAAAATGTAGAAACTTGGGCTATCTTACTAGTCCTTAATATAAAAAATGTACAATGTTTGGGGATAATTTTGTAAAAATATTCCAATTTCTAAGGATTTATATAGTTTTCATAACATTTTGACCATTTTTAAGGCAAAATTATTTTATTCTATGGAATTTGGGTTAATCATTTTTAAAAAAATTTAAAATTGGTGATTTTTTTTTGGGGAAAAACATGAAAAATTATCCCCTAAAATCATCTATGAGGATGACATAATGGAATAAACTATTTTGTAGAATACCAATCATATTAAAAATATTGTTCAACCTAAATTTCAGGAGAATCTATGGTGTGATAAAGGCTTATAGGATAAAAAAAATTAAGATATTATAAGGAGGTGGTTAACCCTAATCTTGAAGATCAAAAGTGTCTCTTTGTTTTGACTAACTTTGAAAAGAGAATAAATATTGCTAAAATTAGAACTAATTCTCATGAGCTACATAGGGAGATTGAGCATTGGACAATCCCCAAAACACCTTTGCATCTGTCAAGTTTGTAACACCAAGAAGGTTGAGGATGAAAAACACTTTCTCTTAAAGTGCCCTCTTTATATTCAAATTAGATATATTCATATCATTATCATATATATATATATATATATCAACATGAATGTGTGAAAATTCTTAAAAATGTGCACTTATTCCAGATGTTATATCTTTAGAAAAGCATGAACCCTCCACTCAACATGTCACATAGACACATTGGCAGTACTCCACACCCATTCTTAAAAACGTGTGCACATTCCTAAAAATGGTACATTCTTAAGAACGCGTTCCTGTTCTACTGTGCCCATTTTCTTATTTTTTTTTTGTCATTCCCTGAATCTTCGCCAACACCTGGCTGATTTTGAAATAACATCTTCGCCAAACACCCTGCCAATTTTGAATCTTCACCACACCCTGCCGATTTTGACATAACATTTCAGATAACGTTCTGTTCATATTATTCCAGGCTGCGATAATGATATTTTCTGATTTTCACCAAGTTGTTCAAGACTTTGACCCTCCCCACTCACATCTCTGGGAGCTGCTATCACACCCATGTGTACAACTTTAACAATGTACATTACTGATTCAAATTCTGTGGACACTTTTGTTCGAATCTTGTAGACACAGGGACACTTTTGTTCAAATCCTGTAGTCACCTTTGTTCAAATTTTATGGACAACTTTGTTACACGTAGTGGTTCAAATCCTATGGACACTTTTGTTCAAATCCTGTAAACATCTTTGTTCAAATTTTATGGACAATTTTATGAAACCTAAATTATTTTATGGAAAAAACTTTAACAATGTACATAGACACATTTCAAATCAATCTAGAACGGTCAATTCATAGGAAAAAAATGTTTAACAATATACGTTTCAAATCATTCTAGAACTGACAATTTAGTCAATTTATGAAAAAAAAAAAGTTTTACGATGTTTATAAAGACATTTTTATATATTTTAAATAATTCTACTTAGCCGACACCAATAAACTTTCCCACTTCTAGTATTTATATCAGCTCTTCCCCTTCTCTTAAAACCCAGGCTCTTTGTCCTGAAGATGGATCCTGATCTGGATCCGAAACGTCGACAATCTAATGACTACACTGTGGTTTTTCCGATGAAAACTGAAAATCCCACCCACAACAATCTCACTCATCAGATCATTTCCCTGTACGGTAGGGAGACTCTGGATGAAATTCAAGTTTTAGAAAAGCTTAGGGTTAAAATTAAGAGAAGAGTGGTAAACCTGGAATTTCTCAAAAAATGCCGAGATGAAAATGTGCTTCCTAAATTCGCACAGATTCAACACAGAACCAAGAACAGGTGGAACAACGCGGCCTTCTTCAGACTCGGTTTATCCATTGTGAGAGGCGAAATTAAAAAGAACAGATTCATTCTTGAACGCGCATCCCAAAATGCATTGAAACTCCACTTAAAATTAGCGCAGATCACAGCTCCCGGACTGTGGATGATAGTGGATGCCATGGAAACGATGAAGGTTGAGAAAGCATATGCAGAGGCAAACAACAGACATGCGTCCAAGCTAAAATGACTGCTGAGCAACAGAAACAGCCCAGACACCAAAGAAAAGAACGTAATTAACCTATCTGCGCGCGTGCTGAACGAAATGGAAATGGCCATTTTAGGACATGGATTAAACTTCGCAGTCTCACCGAACTTCATCCCCACTGAAGACATCATCTGCTGCATAGAGGACGGCATACAAAACCTGAGTGATGAAGACAAAGAATCAATCAGACAAGACTGTGCAGTGATCCTACGCAAAGCCAAACCTCCAAAACGAAGCAATTTAAATAATGAAGAATGTACAGCTTTAAAGAACCTAAGAAACGATGATAAATTGGCTATTCTCAAAGCGGATAAAGGAGGCGCTACCGCTCTTATGAACATGGATGACTACAACAAGAAAATGATAGAGCACCTAACCAAGAGTGGCAGCTATAGGAAACTAGACTCCAACCCCATCAAGAAAATTATAAGACAAGTCAAGATATCCATCAACAACTCTAACCTAGATGAGAGAACCAAAAAACGCCTAACCCCCAACAACGAGATCACCCCTAGAATATACGGTTTGCCGAAAATTCACAAAGAAAACGTCCCTCTTAGACCCATAGTGAATACCATAGGTTCACCAACCTATGAACTGGCGAAACACGTAGCTAAGATCCTCAGCCCCCTAGTAGGCCACACCGACTCCTTCATCAAAGATTCCAATGACTTTATCATTATCATCAAAAATTAAAAGGTAGGGCCCCAAGACACCCTTATAAGTTTCGATGTAGTCTCTCTTTTCACCAAAATCCCCTTAGAAGAAGCCATCCAAATTGTTAATGAACTCACCGATCCGGATACAACTAAACTATCTGAAGTTTGTCTACGCTCCACCTTCTTCAGTTACCAAGGAGAGTTCTATGAACAAACCAGTGGCGTAGCAATGGGCTCCCCACTGTCCCCCATTGTTGCCAACTTGTTCATGGAGAATTTTGAAAAGAAGGCCCTAGACTCCTTTCCCTT
>ML780898.1:224874-254766 GCA_009831015.1 Picea engelmannii | reverse complement strand
CATATCCGAAGATATTAAATTCACCATGGAACTCGAAGAGAACAATAGCATCCCCTTCCTAGACGTTCTTATCAAAAGGAAAAGTAATGGTGATCTTGGACATGCGGTATATAGAAAGAAGACCCACATTGAGAACTATCTCCATGCCAATTCCCATCACCACCCCAACCAAAAGCTAGGTGTCTTAAAAACCTTGGCCACTAGAGCCATAAGAATCTCTGATGAAACACACCTAGATAAGGAAATGGATCACCTTACCAGGATTTTTAGGAAAATAGGGTATAAACAAAAAGACATTAAGAACGCAATAAACAAATCCCTAGAAAGAAACCGTAATAACCACAGTGCCCCTCAAGAACAAAACCCTAATAGAAGTGCCTACCTTCCGTACATCCAAGGAGTAACTGATAGAATTGCTAGAATACTCAGTAAAAAAGAGATTAAAACCTCCTTCAAACCCCTTGTAACCATCAAATAGAGCATGAGATCAGTTAAAGACAAACTTAACCCTCAAAATGGAAAAGGAATCTACAAAATAGAGTGCTCATGTGGTAAATGCTACATTGGTGAAACAGGTCGCTCCTTCCAAGTTAGGATAAAAGAACATGGAGCTTGCATCAAGAACGAACGCATCCGCATCTCCGCCCTAGCTGAACACTCCATCAAAACTAGACACCATGTTCGCCTAGAAGACACCAAAATCATCGCTAAAGAGAATCACCTCTTCAAACGTCGTATTAGAGAAGCCATTGAAATCTGAAAGCACCCTAGTAACCTTAACAGAGATAGTGGACTAGAATTGAGCGAAAATTGGCTCCCCCTGTTACACAAAAAACAACAATGAAACGTTGGATTAGAACCCAAAATTTTTCACCTTATAACAATTTAAACCCTAATATTAAACCCTTAACAAGCACACCTTAACCTCTTATCTTATTAACCTAATAATTAATTTTAAATAAAAAACCCTAATATCACTAAATATACTATCTTAACCTTCAAATAAACAATATTTCAATAAACCCTAGCAATTTCTTATAAAATAATATAAATTAAACCCTTTAAAATAATTAAATTAATTAATTCTAAATTAAACCTTAGAAAATGAAAAATTTATTTAGAGACCTTAGTACACTAATAATTCAAATAAACATTATTTCAATAAACCCTAGTAAGTCCTTTAAAATATTATAAATTAAACCCTATAAAATAATTAAATTAATTAAAAATTAAACCTTAGAAAATCAAATTGATTTAGAAACCTTAGTACATTACCTTAAACTAATTAGAACCCGCTAATTTCCTTTTTAACTTAAAAAACCCTAATATTAAACCCTAGACTAGCACTCCTTATTAACCTAACCCTAGAATTACACTTTAATTTACCTCAAACAAAACCACAAAACATAATTATATATATGGATATATTTAAATATAAAATACCCTGAAATTACCCTAACCTTTAATAAACAAGAAATTAAGAAACCCTAGTGATATTTTATAAAATTAAACTATTAAATAATTCTACTTAGCCGACACCAATAAACTTTCCCACTTCTAGTATTTATATCAGCTCTTCCCCTTCTCTTAAAACCCGGGCTCTTTGTCCTGAAGATGGATCCTGATCTGGATCCGAAACGTCAACAATCTAATGACTACACTGTGGTTTTTCCGATGAAAACTGAACTTTATTTTTCTTATTCCTTATACTAAATTATCACATAATTATTTGATGAAAAATGTCCATGTATAATAACTTCTAATTATTAATGCTAAGAAACAACTAACTTCTATAAGTATATCACATATAATAATATTTATTCTAGAAATAATATTAATCTATACAAAGTACTTTAAGATCATCATGGCTAACAATCAACTTAGTAAATTTGATTATGCCAAGGTGTTTTGTAAATATGTTTGACATATGATCTCCAGAATGATAATATTTCAGTTTGATGATGCCCTTTGTGATAATTGTCCTAATGTAATGGTACTTAGCAAGTTTTATGGTTGACTCACTATCAATCAATAGTGAAGTTCTTCTGGTTGAAGAACTCTAAGATCCTGTAAAACTCTGCATAACTAGACAATCTCACATGCTAATTCCCATGCTGAAATGTATTCTGGTTTTACTGGAGAATTTGCCACTATATAGCATGCTTCTTGCAGCTCCATGAAAATTTTGTTGATCCCATATGCATTAAATAACATGTTGTCAATTCCCTATCATCAACATTTCTAGAAAAATACACATTGAAATATCCAATAAGTAAAATATGCTTATTCTTCTTGTATATACTTGAACATAATCTTTTGTACCTTGGATGTGCGTGAGAAACCTCTTAAATACATTCTAATGGATTTACCATATGCCAAATATGGATGAGTGGTTGTCAAATAAATCAAGCTTCCAATCAATTGTATGTATCTAGTACTATTTACCAGTTCTCCCCCTTCAAATTTTAAAAGTCTTAATTTTTTCTTCATTGTGGGTGAGAGTAGACTTGCATTCTTCCATGAATTTTTTTTTTAATATTTTATAGGAATACTTGTATTGATTAATAAAAATGTTATTTGGTTGTTGGAATACTTCAACCACAAGATACAAAAGTAATCCCAAATCAATCATTTTAAATCTAGCCTGTAATTCCTGCTTAACCTGTGCAATATGATTATCATTGTTCCCATTGATAATTAAGTCATGACCATACATTACTAACATTACCATGTTTTGAACTTGTAGACACACATACAAAGTATTATCAGATTCACTTCTTTGAAAACCAACCTTGTGAAGGTATTTATCCATCTTTGTTTACCAAGCTCTATGAACTTGCTTCAAACCATACAATGATTTAATCAATTTGTAAAATTTATGCTCTTATCCTTCAAGCTCGAAACCTAGAAGCTTAGTCATGTAGAATTCTTCTTGCAATTCTCTATTGAAGAAGGAACTTTTAACATCCATTTGATGTAACTTCCATTATTTTGTGTTGCTAAAGCAATGCCCATTCTTATCATATTCCATTTTGTTGTAGGTGCAAAATTTTCTTCATAATCAATTCCTTCTTTTTGAAGTGAACTATTGGCTTCTAGTCTTTCTTTATATTTCTGAATAATTCCATCTTGCTTGTACTTAATTCTATAAACCCATTTTGCATCCAATAGGATTCACATTTTGAGGGAAATCTATAAGTTTCCAAGTGCCATTTTCAATCATTAATTTGTACTCATCAATCATATCCTTTTACCATTGCTCATGTTTTATAGCCTCTTTAAAAGTGGAAAGGTCAATAAAATCATTGGTTATTAAACAAAAATCTTATTGCATTCTAATGGAACTTCTTGTACCTATTTTTTTATGTTCATCATCTCTGACATCCTTTAAAACTTTCAAGTGGCACACTTAGGCATCTTTTCCTCATATTTCGTTGAAGCTTGTTCTTATAACTCTTCATGTGTAGAAGAACCATTATGACAAGATTGTTCACCGTTTCCATTTTCCAGTGAAGACTAATCCATTTCAAACCAATGTTGTTTGCTTGGTTTACTTCTTATCCTAGTCTTCTCTTTATCCACTTTTTATTCCAATTTATCCAAAGTTCTTTCAACCTCAATAACAACTTTACTTTTTGTTTCATTGATCATAACATATCGACTAAAAACAAACTTATCATTAGATAAGAGTCGATATTGTAAGTTTTAAACCTATGAGGTAAAACAATGCATACAAATTCTTAAGAAAAACGTAAATTAATCAATTTCTCATACATATAGAACACAAAGATTTATGTTGGAAACCCTTAATCGAAAGAAAAATAGCCTTCATTGGTGTTGCACCTCTCCACTCTTCATTGTATTAATTTAACCATTCAAAATACAATATATACAACATTTTAAGTATTTTGCAGCTATCAAAACCTCTAAAATGAGCGAAAACAACTAAAAACAACAAAAACCACCCAAAAACAAAATTAGGGCCACTTCTAAAATCCCTGGTGGTTCCGGGAAAATCCCTTTACCTACCAGGGGGGAATACTTCCCCCCATGAGACCCCACTCGAGGCACACATACACCACTATTGGGGGGAGGATTGTCAAATCCGATGCACCCCCCCACACACATGAAAATAATATAACAAATACCCAACATTCTCCCACTTGTTGTTTTATTTGCATACATGGGGTCACAAGATTACATAGTCAACAATCTAGGGAAACAATTCCAATTGTTTCTCTACACCAGGAGAACTTCTCAGTGCTCATATACTTTGTTAATGAATCTAAAACATTCTTAAAAGTTTCAACCTTCTCTAGAAATACCTTCTTGTCTTCAACCATGTCTCTCAAAAAGTGAAATTGAACATCAATATCCTTTGTCTTTGAATGATAAGTTGGATTCTTTTTGGGGAAGATCACACTTTGAATATCACAATCTAAGCTTACTTCTTGTTGTACCGACCCAATACCTGAACATAATCTTTGTAACCATACGTCTTCCTTGCTTGCATGAGTAGTTTTAATGTATTTATCTTTTTTAGTTGAGAGTACCACTAGAGACCGTCTTTTTCTCATCCAATTGATTTCTCCTCCAAATAGGTTAAACAAATTTCCACTTGTAGATATTTTATGATCTAGATCTCCATCCGAGTCTACATCAAGAAACCCATGTATGCCCAATAGTATGTCGATCCTGGTCTTCCTTGGTATCACAGTCCATAACTTGTAGTGCCACACAAGTACCTAAACACCCTCTTTATTGTTTTCCAATGCTCTTTCCTTGGTTTTGACATATACCTGCTCAAAACTCCCAGTACTTGTTTAATGTTCGATCTAGTACAAACCATTACATACATCAAACTTCCAACCTCACTAGCATATGGAACATGGGACATGTCCTCTTCCTCCTCCTATATTTTGGGACACTTATCTATAGATAAATTTACACTTACATAAATAAGAACCTTGATCGGTTTACTTTCCTTCATAGTAAACCTTTGCAATATTGTTTGAACATATTTTCTTTGATTCAACCATAGTTTCCTATTTTCTCGATCTCTTTTAATTTCCATTCCTAAAATGAAGTTAGCATTCCTAAGATTATTCATGTCAAATTTGGAGGATAGATGCAAATTGACATCCTTGATAAGATCCCTATTGTTTCCTACCAGCAACATGTCATCGACATACAACACTACATAAATGAAGTGATTAAAAATCTTCTTCGAATAATACATAGTGATCAACCTTGCATCTCAGAAATCTTAGGGATGTATGTGTCAAAATTTTGATACCACATCCTAGGTGATTGCTTCAAACCATACAATGACATTTATAGCTTACAAACATGTTGTTTATTTCCCTTCGTGGCAAAGCCTTGGGGATTCTTCATGTAGATTTGTTCTTCTATATATCCATCTAGGAATGTTGTCTTCACATCCATTTATTCTTCTTAAAAATCAAAAGTAACAAGAACAGATAAAAAAAATTTAATACAAATTAACTTGGAAACAAGAGAAAAATTTTCCTTATGCATTCAACTTCTTGTTAAACAAATATTTTCTACCAACAATTTTCTTCCAGCTAACAAATCAACTAGATCCAATGCCTCATTCTTATCTAAGGCATCCATCTCTTCAATCATGGCCTTCTTCCAATGTTTATTATCTTCTAAATTCATTTCTTCCCTAATAGTTATGGGATCATCATTAGTAATAGATAAACCAAAATTAGCATGAAAATCAAGTGCACTATACCTTTTTGGTTTCCCTCTTTCCTTCACTGATCTCCTCAATACTGGAGTATGAGTTTTTTCTTCTTCTTCTGATTCATGTTCCTCAATTAATATTTTGTGTCATCCAACACCAACTCTATTTTCTCAGGTTCTTCTTTCCTTGGCAGGATTTCTTGTTTGGGAACATATTTAACCTCTTTAAAAAAAAAAACCTAACTATAGACAAACTTCTTAGTTTCTGGGTTCCAAATTTTATAGTCTTTTATACCATCTTTACAACCAACACAGATACAATTTTTAGCTTTATTATCCAAGTCACTCCTATTTTACTTTGGAACTTGTATATTAGCATCACAACCAAACACTCTGAGATGTTAAAGAGAGGATTTCTTACTAGTCCATACCTCATGTGGAGTTTTTTCATCCAACATTGATGAGGGTGATCAATTGACCATGTAACATGTAGTACATATTATCACATGATTTGTACTTGTGAAAATCCCAACACAAGAACCCCAAATATTGCGTAACTATGTAAGAACCTACCACTCTCAACTTAGTAGGGATTTCCCTCATTTTAGTGATGGAAGAGGTCCACCACAAGGGAGGCTTCCCTGGTGACCTCAAGGAATAAAATAAAAATCATTCTAGCCAAGCCTATTGGCCCCTCTCTTGATCACCTGAAGATTGTTCTAGGTGAAGGAAAGATAAGGGGTGTGAATTTTTTTGAGCACCATCCTTGAAAAACAACACTCTACAACATATATATAACAATTCCAAGATAAATTGTGCAATAACAACCTCTTATGAGACTAAACAATATAAGTTGCAATGGTTGATACAATTTTGCAGCAGTAAAAAATTATATAATAGCAGTAAATGATTTGTAATATCAACAACAATTAATCCTCTAAAATGCAACAATTGACCATGAAAACATAGCATACATCCACTAGAAAACTATCCAATTTTATATGAAATTTCTGAATAAGTTAGGACACCTTTACAAGAGTGTATGCAATAAATTAGAGTTTTATCACATGGATGTAGAAAACTTTTATAACAACAACAAAAATGTTAGTAAGTTTGTCAATGTTAGTGTTAGTAAAGTTAATAGAGATCTTGAGAGTTTTTAAAGAGAGTGTTTGTCAATCAATTCACCAAGAGAATATATTTTTAGATCAATTCCTTTATCAGGTTATGGAGTCTTATAACAACAAATGAAATTAATCTTGAAGATTGATCTAATTGCAACCAAGAGTTAGGATTCAAACCCTAAGGTTCAAGAACATTTGGGCCTCAGGATTTGAATCTTGAGGAGAAGGATTTCATGGGTGAAAGAAAATTTAGGCCCTATAAATAGTTCCTCCCTTATTGTAGATTTAATTAGTTCAAAGATCAAAAGTCTAGAGTTAAAATCCTAAAGTTATATCACTTTATGGAATTAGGGTTCTAACCCTAGCAAGGTTGAAAAAAACCTTGTGAGAGGAAGAAGCACTTATTTTTCTCTCTTATGGTTTCACCAAGAAAGACGTCTAGCATACAATGGAAAATTTACCATGAAATATTAATAGCATAATAATAAATTTCATAAAATTCACTTTCTTCATCAAATAAACCAAGATATAAATCCCTATTTGTTGAAATTCTCATCCACAAGTGACTCTCCAAGCATAGTGCAGAAGAGAAGAAGAGATAGTAACCCTTAGAGGGAGAAAATTTTATAAGTACTCTCACAAATTGTGAGAAGTAATGATGATAAAATGAAAAGTGAGGGTAGCCTTCTTATATGAGGATACCCTATATATTTTTCCACATAAATGGTCAACAACATAAAATAAATGTGGAAGACCCCTTAATTTTCCTCTAACATAATTTTAAAATAGAAATATACATCAATGAAACCCTAAGAGGGTGATATCATGTTCCAAATGTGTGATGTCAAGCTAAGAGAGGGGAACGTCATGCCTCCAAAGGAAAACGTTGGGCCTACAAAGGCCAAGTAGCATCCTTTGATGGTGAATGAGTGTGAATTGAGGTGTGTCCTCACCTTAAGATATGCCAATCATCTCCATAACCAAACCATCCACCAAACCCTAGACAAGAAGATGACGTTAAAGGCTAGAGGGTGAATTCAATGTCCTCCAAAGGCCACATCCAAGGCTGGGAGAGATGTAATTATTTCTCTGATTGATGTACAAAGATACATTGCTGGAACATCCCCTATCATATATGCACAAAATCCCTAGGGTGCTCTTCCCACCTTATGGGATTTTAACCCATATCTATGGAATAATGACCAGAACTGCTAAAACCAAGCACGTCTCTCCATCATCAAGGTTATGATAATGCGAGAGCCACTTTTTGAGGGTGGTGAGTCATTGGATGACCCACTACTCTCCATAACACATGCCAAAGTACTACAATAAAGATACAATGTCCTAGGTACAATCCCAATAAGTCCCTCAAGAACCATGTTAGGTACATCCAAAACAAGCCAAAGTATAAAACAAGGTTTACTACAATTCATAGGAAACATTAGTTCTTAAAACATGCAAAGCAAGATGCAAATTAAGATATAATCCATGTAAGACAATTTATCTTAGAATCGCCTTCAAGCATCACACCAACCCAGGAAAACATACAAGTTACCAAGTTTAATTATGGGAGGGACTTTAATCAACCTTATTAGGTGTGCCACCTAGACATAAAACAAAATAACCCAGTCAGAGGGATAGGTATCAAGAGTGACAAGTGAAAGTAAAACCCACCAAGAGTAATTGTAAAAGTGATATGGTTTCAAGGATCACTTCATGGATTATGGTGTTAATCCATATCTATGAGAACCTTTGTAGAGGGTTCCCTTTCTCTTGAGTTACCCCATATTTGCGTGCCACCTTTTTCCAAACCCCTTTATTTATTTTTCTATTCCATGATTTTATTTATATTAGCAAATTTGGGGGTCCCCCTTTGTATAGGGTTTCAAGCTATATCATTACATTTTTTGGGACCAAGGAGAGCACTGAAAGACTAGAGATCAAGTTGGAACCGATTATGGTTGTCTTTGTTTTCTATGTTCACTTTCGTTTCTAGTATAATTTTCTTATTATTTTATAGTATATGCAAACAAACTTCGAGCCTTTAGCCCCTCTTCTCATGAGAGAATGGACCATAGCTGAAGTTTAGAATATGTGAAAGGATTAAACATGGAAAATTTTAAGTATGTGTTGGAGAAAAATGTTACCCTTGGGAGGGCCCCCAATATTACCCATTTTCCCTGGGTGATGACAACACAAGACTAGGGCTCAGAAGTTGACCACCAAGGTGAAACAAGGAAACTGACATAATTTCCCAAACTAGTGATCCATTATCCAACTTCAACCAAAGATCATAATACCCATTATCGACAAATTAAGCACAACACTTTGCATGAAATAAGGACTAACATACCTCATGGTGACAATGGTTTACCATCTCCCATACCCTCGGTTTCGTGAATCTGATGAATCTTGGTTGATATGTGCTAGGAGGAAAATGAGGGGGGATGTTGAGATTCCATATATGTGACCATCATCATGATGGTGTAGATCATGTTATTGATTACAGGCCACAAGACATGAACTCATCTAGTTACCCTAGGCATGGGGTGGTAACAATACTCACTTCTTTTTCCCATAATTATTGTACTAACCTAACACTAATGAGCATGATCCTTTATTTCTCTATCAATTCCTTTTTCATCTTTTCTACAACTCCAATATGCTAAGGTTTGTATGGATTAGTCTTCTTCCTTGCTATACCCCACTACTTAAAGAATGATTTGAATTAATTTCTATAGAATTCTCCACCATTATCTGTCCTCAGTACCTTCATTTTCTTCTTCGTCTGATTTTCTACCAGAGCCTTAAACTCTTTAAATTTATCAAATACCTCATATTTATTCCTAAGAAAACAAATCCCTTGTTCCTTGAGAAATCATCAATGAAAGAAACATAATACATATATTTACCTAGTGATGGAATAGGCACAGGTCCAAACACATCACTGTGTATCGACTACAAGATCCACTTTGTACTTGTAGCACTAGATGGGAATATTACTTGATTCTATTTACCATATATACAATGTTCATAGAAATAAAAATATAAGGTAAAATTAGACATGCCTTCAACCATACCTTTACCGTGTAGTGTTCTAAGGCCCTTTTCTCCAATATGTCTCAGTCTTTGATGCCACGATATGGTCTTCTTTGCAGGGATAGTATGGATCCTGAATTTTTTATTTCTCTACTCAGGGAAAATAGAATTGTTACAACCATCAACATAAGTACTTCCCAAAAACTTGTACATAGTTCCACACTGAAGTCCCCTCATCAACACAATTGCTCCTCCTACCATCTTGCAAGTTCCTTTTCCCAAAAAAGTATCTACATCTGCATCATCCAACTTACTTACATACATTAGGCTCCTGGATAGATTTTGAATGTGTACAACCCCATGGAGAGTTCTAATTTGTCCATCCTTCAGCAACAACTTAACCCTTCCACGTCCCATGATTTTGGTTGTCGATTCATCTCCTAGGAAGACAACACCATCTTTGTTCTTTTCATATTAAAAAAACCACTCCCTCTAAGGTTTCATATGAAATGACAGACCTGAGTTGATCAAACACACACCACAATCTGCATGTGTACCTGTAGATGCCAGATAAACATCACCTCCTTCTTATGTGGAGTTTTTTTCCTCTGTGGGAGAGGCATCATTAGATCCCTTTTCTTTATAAACATTCTTAGACATCCAATATTTATTATAATGCCCATATTTACTACACTTCCATCATTTCCTCAAATATTTTCCTGGATATTTAGAACTACCTCTATATTTAGATCTCCCCCACAAAGACTTACTTTTATTCCTATATTGGGGACGACCTGTTACAAATAAAGCATATGTGCTTTGAATATCCATGCTTTTTATCCTCATCTCTTTTTATAACAATGATGAAACTACATTCTCATATTTCAATGCAGATTTAGTGCTACTACCTGTTGTGGTGGAACAACAATGCCCCACACTCCCGAATTAATTTTTCAATATGAATGTGGGGAGGCACACTCTTTTTTTTTTCTCATGAGATATCACACTTGAACCTTCATATATATTATTGGAATTTAGGCACCAGAGTTAGGTCTTTCACCCACCTTTGACACCACTTCCTCTATACCTTTTGGTCATCGCTTTTGTGTCAAATGGTGCTCACTTTCCCCCATATTCACATTTTCCCACCGACTATGCTTTGTAACGTTCTCGTCAGAAACTAACAATGCCCCATCATATTCATGCACCTGCCCATACCTGTTGATGTCGACGTGCCCTTTCTCTCTCCTAATCATATTCTAGTTGACATCATCGAACCTTTTTACCAGGTGACACCTCAACATTACCTTTTGTGCAGGGCCCACACATCGACCAATGCATAATTTTTCTTCCCCGTACATGTGGAAACATAACATTGGTTAACACTCTATGGTAGAAGATTTACGTTGTCAGGATTTTCTTTGGGTACTTTCTCTTACCTAGACTACCTGCCAACGACGAAATTGCTTCTGGTCTCTAGCAATTACACATTACTCATTCTACGGACTACATGAATTGGGTCATCACCAATTACCCCACCACCATTGATCTTAGGCTTGGAAAAATAATTGTCCCCTACGACTATCTCGACGTCACGTCAACATTAATGAAGGAAGAATTAACATCCAACGACCAGATAAATGAACATTAAAAGGATTTTTCGGTCAATATTAAACTCTTTAATTAAAATTAAACATGTAATCACATGTTATTGTCATCAAAGGTTGTATCTCATCTTTATCGGCACGATGTCGACTAATCAACTGCTTCGGTTTTTTAAATTCTCCCATGCCTTAACGATGATAATGACCAATCACTTACAATTACGTTTACTATGGTGTGTACTCCTTTGAATGGTTTCAAGATGTATAACACCTTTCTCATTGATTACACTTGGGTTTGGGGGGAACCCGTGAAAAATTTTAAAAGCACTGAGATATGAGTTTCTCTTCACTTTCTTACTAAGTAAATAAAAAGTTTTGTCTGTGTTTTTATGCTATCTCAGTTTGATTAATCACTGTTCCCAGTCTCTAAGTGAGTATGATATAAATCATTCTAGTACTGGTTTTTCAATATCTAAGAAGAATCTATTAACTTTCAACTTATTTGCTTGCACATGTGACATAATTTCTAGGATGATCACTAGAAAGGGAAAAATCCATACCTCTAGAACATAGGTTCTAACTTTGATTCCATATTCACATAACATTTTTGATACCAATATACATGAAGGAATGGAGCACTACTTTAGCTACACCACAATCCTAGACATGTTCAAGAATGAAAGGTTCCCATCTGATGATCTAGACATTGATGCATATAGGAATATCCAGAAGAGAGAGATACATACAATAGTTTCTTTCCCAGAGTTGTTTCCATACAACGACATATCTAAATGGTGCTTCATGTATCTGTAGAAAGATACAATGTTGATAGTAAATGATTCAGGTCTCTTGATCACCTCACTCAATGTAGAAGATATCAGAGTAATGTGTTGAACTATAGAACCTACAGTAGCCCTGAAAGAGTCTTTTCTTGAACAATTCGAAGTTGAACATGAATACTTCGATACCCTAATGGAAGAATGGTTCTATGAGGAAGAGTAGTCCATGAAAAAAGGTGAAATATATATCCCAGTACAATATCTCAAAAGCCCATACAAGGTGTTAAAAACCATGATCTGTTGGCTCTATGACGAGGAGAGTAGCACCCATTTCATGATGGAATGGTTTCCCATGGCTTATAAGGTATCCTAGAATGGCCAAGAATTAATTTGGAAACCATTCTCTCGTTCAACATCGCAGAGTGCAGCTAGGATCCCAAGAGCATGAAAAATCTTGGCTTTTACATGTCTGTCTATATTATAGATGTTGTGTGTGCAAAAAACATGTTCCCATGATTTAACTGGGCTTGGAATCCCTAAAATGGCCCGATATAATCCTATTGTTCTCAACTATGGGAGTTCAATTGCAAGAAGTATTTCTATGAGATATGTGACTACTTCCTTTCTCCCTTCCATAAGGCCATCTCCATCCTCTTCCCAAACAAAATTTCTCCTAGGGCTCTCAAAGGTTTGAAAGAGATCAGGTATTGGTACATGAGTAAATACAACACTTACATATGGATCTTTGGGGGCATAGGAGCACCACACTTGCTACCCAAGTATGTTCCTGAAAACATATTATCTAGGGAGGTTCCATATCAGACTATGGAAAAAGGGGCCACTGCCTGCCTTTCAAAAAAGAATAAAAGATACTGGCCAATTTTACCCATCCAGATTGGTTCGTACTCTCTGGAAAACAAGAAGTAAGTCGAAAAGGAAGCAGAAGCACTGGAGGATCTATGTATTTGTCTTGGAGAACACAAATCACATGACCCTCTAAATGTTTTGTATGAGCACATGAAGGCCATCAGGTTAGCACCAAAAACCATGCATGAAGCCCGATTCTCATAGGATGTTTTCCAAGGTGCATTGAGTTTCTAAAAAATGGTGGAAAGGATTACCCCCAATGTATCCCAACAACAATTAAGGAAGGATGAAGAAGAGGACATAACGTTGATACTAGAACAGTTTTGATCCCTACTCCACCAGGACAATGAAAAGCTAAGAGAAGAAGAACAAATGAAAATATATAAAGTTGTTGAGCTGGCAAGAAAAGTCGAAGAGGTTGGGGAGAGATACCAACAAAGGAAGAAGAAAGAAGGTAAAGAAACGCAGGATATGTAGGAGAAAATCCAAAGTAAAGACTTCCCCTCACATAAATCCAACAAAGGAAGTTGAAGCAACAAACATAGGGCAAGCCACATCAGTCTCACTAAGAAAGGTCCATGAGAAGAATAAGAAGGACAAGGCCCATAGTACAAAATCTTGAGACACCAGTTTAGCAGGTGCTAATTTTATCATCATTTTAGATGTTGAGGATGGGGTGACCAATACACCGATATAATAATGCATACCCTTGGCTTCAATTTTTGGTATATTATCATTCACCTTAGAAGGAATTGGTTTCTAAGGAAAAGTGGTCATCATTGGCGACTACTACTATAGCCACAAAACACAAGCCATATAGAAGAGAACTCCCAAAAGAAAAAGGGGAAAATTCGAAGTGAGCCAAGATGTCCCCGAAAGGAGAATCAAATGAAAATATGGACCTGACATGAAGGATAATTCCCTGCAAGAAACCTCAACCCTTAGTGCCTTTGCAAGTGTGAACATAATATCGGTCCATGAGGTCGCAGTGGCACTAGATGCTGCAAAATCATGAATTATGGAGATGAAAACAACCCTGAAAACTGTCAAATAATATATGGACAACAAGCACATGAAATAAATGAAACAAGTGAATAAATCCTATGATGACCAGATGGAAAAGTGACTCCAAGAACAAGAGAAATACCTACAATAAAAATTCGGTGAGTCAATGTCACTAGCCCAAAATACCCATGCTAGCGAAATGAAAAATCTTAAAACTCACAAAACCTAGAGGTCACAAAGCTCAAAGGAGAGTTAGGTGAATTAAGATCGTTTAATGAAATAGGCGAAGCTGCTATTAGAAGGGTGTAAAAGGAGAATGACCTTTTAAGGATGACTGTGGAAGAAGGATGGAATTAGACAGTATTCCATGAAATCTTGAAGGTAAAGGCATTGGAGAAAAATGAAGAACTTCGAAGCACACATAAGAGATTGTTCGACGTACTCGATATAATTATGATGATTAGACATGAAAATATGAAGTTTGATGTGCAAGTGAAGGAAACACATGAAAAATACCAAAAGGCCCTAGAGGCTTGTAGTAAAATCACAGATTGGAAAGACTCACTACAAACTTTCTCGACTCCAAAAACCCTTCTGATGTATTCAGATGAGCAATGGATCCAAGGTCGCCAACTCGTGGAGATAGGTATTGTTATCGCACAATATATACTTTCCCAAATACTAAAGGAAAGTACATTGAGAGTGGCATAACATGGGGGTAATCCTATCACTGTCACCTCAACAAGGTACCTCTTTCTATTTAGGAGGAGGAAATACCTACTCTAAGGGATACGTCCCAAGACCTAGGGGTTTTGAGGAAGGGAGGAGGACAAGGTAAACCACCCCTCTCTCTCTAGGTCACTCAAATTAGGTTTAAGTCTTGTTGGATGAATCAAAGAAGAATAAAGTTTACCTACCCTTAACCAAGACAACGTTATATGTTATAAGAAGTAACAAATGATAATGATGCTTCAACAAGACAATAAACTTGCAAATATATGTTGACAGTCTATGTATGTAGTGAATGAAAAGTAAATGATGGCAATGAGTAAATGATAATAACTGCAAATTTATATAAAAAAGAACACACTTATGTATACAATGTGAACGAGTATTAAAAGCATCAATGAGATATTTTGTCATATGTGAGTTCTCTAGATATATCAACCAACAATTGGATTTAAATGGGATGCCTAAGTTAAATGTAACCACAACAAATGAGAGTAATGAAAATAATAATTAAGATTCATAAATGTAATTCATGAAGGAAATTAAACACACACTTTAATACTTATTGATAGTACCTTGCCTTATAGAAATTCTGAGATGATTTAGATGATTAGTAGGATGATAGAAGCTGGAAAATGATAGTTGTAGCAGTGATTATGATAGCAACAACTTGGTTGTTAGTATTTCTATATTATGTTAGCAAGTTAGTTAAGGTTAGTAGGGTATCAAGTAGAGAATTAAGTTTAAAAGTTGATGATCCTTGTCAAGGGATAAGGGATGATGACTACTTCCTTCTAGGGATAATGGAGTCAAGGTTGGTGGCTCTTGCTAGGAATGATAAATTATAATACACAAAACACAAGAGGGAAAAAGGGCTTAGGAGGAATAGCACCTTAAGTCCTCCTAAACCTTTGACCACAAGAAGGTACGAAGCTAGGGTGTAGGAAATTATAGGCCCTAGCTTCTCTTTTTTCGTAGATTTTTTTTGGATGGAAGTTTCATGCAACAATAACTCAATGCAAACCTCTAAAATGCTAGTACTTTAGGGCTCTAGAGGTTGCACTAGTTACTAGACCAAATTGATGAAGCTTGGCAAATGAAAAGAAAGAAAGTAGCACCTTAAGTTTCTTAGTTCAAGCATTAATTAAACATCCAATTTCATAATCTTATATGGGCAAGAAAACAATTACCATAACCATTAAAAAATGACAAAGTAAAAAATTTACTTACTTGCACTAAGAATAATCATGCACCAAGAATACTCATGTAGAACAATGCTAGATTACCAATTTTCTTCACAAAATTTAACCAAGTGCCAACATAATCCTTAAAAGAGAGACCTACCTTCCTTGTTTCAACCAATAACCCCTCAAAAGGGAGAAACTTTCATTCCTCTTGTCTCCAAGTACCAGTTATGACGAAAATGAATGTCACTTTTTGATTATTTTTACAAAATTAAGAACTTAATTAACCTTTAGGTCTAAAAACTGGGCCGACCTAGCCAATTTATTACAAAAAAAAAAAAAATTCCACAATTAAATGATTTTTCATCTTAAAACTCCTCCAAGAGTGACATCATACCCCTCTAGGGTGACGTTGGGCCTCAAGTGTGGAACGTTGGGCAAGGAATATGAAACATTGGGCCTCCAAAGGCCTAAAATATTTCCCACAAATGCCATTTTCCTCATAAATCCACTCCAAAGATGAATCCCTAGCTCTGGATGACGTCTTGGGCTATCATGTTGATGTCTAGGGCCCCCACGACATAATGTCCAAGTGGGAGGGACATGAAAAACTTGGATCTAGGTCTTCCAAAGTTCCTCCAAAGGAAATGTTCTTCTTTCTCCCAGTGTAAGCCTTCAATGTCTGTCATGCCCCTTGGATGGGGTCTCAACGTCCATTAGCGAGATTTGATCCCTATGAACGTCCAAGCTAGTCATTCCCTCATGCACACTTGTCCACCGGGAAAGGTCCTTCAAAGAAAACGGGTATGCCCTCCAGGGTCTATAAGTCACAAGGATCGTAACATGTAAATCACGTCTAATAATCAAATCTCTCGAACATTTGCATCAAACCCCTTAATCCCAAACAAATTCTCAAATACGTTATGCAATTTGACAAGTTTAGGTTTGGAGAGGGTCTCAAGGTGTCCTATTGGGATAATTCCCCCTTAAGTCTAGGATGTTTCCCAAGTGGAGTCTAGTCCAAGTCATGTAAGTGTATGAGGTAGCATGGAGTAAATATTTGGGCATGGGGTGCATGTGATAACAGGGAAATATATATTCTTACCTATGGGCACCTTTGTGGAGGCTGAGATGCACCTTGTCATGAATGCAATTGTTTCCTAGCCCATTCATTTGAATTTATCCTTAACTTTCTTTCTTTCGATCTTTTCTTTTGTACCACAAGGGAATAGTTGAGGGCCACTACCGTGGATTGGTGACCATAGGTGACAATGTCATCCACAAAACATTTCATGGAAATGAGAAGGATGGATCGTGATGAGACCCCCTTTCTCTTGGCTACACAACTAAGAGACTTTTACCTTGGCTTGGTGACTAGATAGGTGGTAATGTCATACTGCTACACGTTGATGGTCACAATAGGTCGGCTCGTGATGAGACCTATTGGCCCTCGACCAAGTTTTGAGAGAACCTTGCCCATGTTTGACCATTTTTGGGACTTCAACAAGCTGGTCAAAGACAGAGCGCCCAAGCGAAGTGGAGATCGCGATATCTCACCTATTTTGCAGGCTTTTTGGGCTTTTAGGGTTTATGTAATGGGTGTGGGATGTCAGCCCATGGGTTTATCCATGCTTAGGCCATTTTGTAAAGTATAAATAAGTAGCTAAGGATGTAAGAAGTAGTGTGGCTTAGTGCATATAGAGTTACTAGTCATTGATCGGCTTAGTGCATGGCTAGTTGGCTTTGTGCACAGATGTGTTGAGGCATGCAGAGCTAAGTGCAAGCATTTTGTAAATTATTTGTGCAGACAAACTGTGTAAGGCTTTGTGCCTTGACCTAATTTGGGGAAGGAGGATCTGGTGACGTGCAAACAGATCTTCTATCTTTTGCGGAGTTGGCTCTGTGGCTTGGTGCATGTAGGAATATTGAAAGAGACTAATAAAGAAGAGAAGAGTTGGTGGACGTAGCCCCACAGTGGGGTGAACCAAGTATATCTTGTGTTATTGTGATTTGTGCAATGTTATTCATGATGTTTATGTATTTATTTTCTTAATCTTGATGCATGATAGGTAGATCCATTGATGCTTAGTACTTTATATATGAATGAATGTTAGATCTTCTCTAATGCTATGTGCAAATTGATTAGATGTGCTTAAATATTAATTACTACTATGCTAATCTGTAATAAGGTTTAATTTGTGATGTGAATAAGAATCATAACTTGATTCATATTATGGGCTAAGCACTTTGTTAAGTATTGTGATCATAGATCTATGTCCCAGCTAGGTTGTAGACACCTGAGTCCTCCAACCCCCCTGCCTCTACTTTGGGTGAGACTTCATCTGCTTCGCAGGTGTTGACGAAAGGGTCGGTAGTTAGGGTTTTGTTGGTGCACTGTTGAAGTGTTGAACCTTGGGTCCGACCCTCTCCCAACAAGATCTCCTATCCATCAACTAACACCTTGATTGTTCATGTTATCTTTTGGGTTCCTATTTCTTACTGAGAAACTTTTCACTACTTTCTCAGGGATCCCACAGAAAAGAATATCAAAGGTTTCAAAATTTATTTTAACTTTTTCCAGTTACTTTTACCCTCTGGGCCTTTATCCCCTTCTTCCCACGAGGTAAGGTACAACCCTTCCTTGTGTAGCCAATCCCAATTCCCAAAAGATTGGGAGATGGAAAGAATAAAGTTCGAAAGTGGTAAGTATATAGGGAATGAATGATGACTCTTCAAAGATCCACCCAGTAGTAACCCATCCTTAAAGGAAATCAACTTACTAGGGAACTATGTCACCTTCCCGGGTTTAAACAAGGAAAAGAGCATAATTTCCAAGAAAACTGGATGAAATGAAGAAGGATTCAATGGAACATGTTGAAGAGCTTAAAAAATAAGAGTGATATGTACCATGATACCCAGACTCATTACCTCATGGATCAAGACTCACTGCCACTTCAGGACCAAGCTAGTGTGATGGACTCTTCTGTTGGTGATATGTGGACTGTACTTGAAGAAAAGAGGGGCCCTCCAGGGCTCTGCTTAGGTTGTACAACTCTTGAAACTCCATGTCTGGAACTTGTGGGCCTCGAGACATGATCTCCTTTGTTATCTCTAGGCTAGGGGATAACATCTGGCTCCAACTCAAGGACATGTGCTCACCATAGAGTGCATGAGAACCTCAACATATCTAGTATGACCTGTTCTTTCTAAATCTCAACAAAATATATTAGTAACATCTAGGGTGGTGATATCACCTCTTGTCCATTTATGATATAAAAATCGAAATAAAACAAATTCTAATCATGAGCATACATATATACATAATGAAACAAGACAATATGAAAAATGCAACTACAACTATGCTAGCATGATATGCAATGGTATGTACAATGGATGAACATTCCTACCTATTCTAACTTACCTGTAGTTACCTTTCAAGTCAAGTCTCCACCTCATGATGGATTTTGAGGAGGCATCCACTAACAGGTAATGGACGTTTCCTCCCTTCAAGTGTAGATAAATAGTAGGCATCATTGACTAATTTCATTCTGATTTTGAAGGGTCCAAGAAAAAAAATTGCACTCCCTTTAACATTCTTAGGCTCACCTTTTTTAGTGTCCCACATCCATACTGTGTCTCCCTCTTGGTATTCTTTCACTTCAAACTTCATTGGTTTTTGTATCACTCTGGTGTATTATTGTTGGAGGAGGGTGGGACTCAACCATAAGGATTTATTGTTGGCTTGGTTTAATTAATATGTCATCATCTCCCTTTTTTAGTAGTTTGAGAGAGCCAACTTATTTATCCTTATATTTATCTAGGAGTTGTTGATACTCTTGTTTATTTGGCCATTGTATCCCATCAAAATCCTCCTCTGTGGTGAAAGAAAAATCTTTTGGAGAAAATGTAGGAGGACTTTCCTTAGTTGGCTCATGCGTTTCACTAATCTTAGTTTCATTGTCCTTGTCCATTGGCATATTTGTGGGTTGTGCAATTGTCCCATCCTTCATAGGTACGTTGATATAAGTCAAATCCATTTCTAGTGTGCTACCCAAGATTGAAGCGAAACTCCTAGATAAAATCATGCCCCATACATTAGGGACATCTACCACCATAACATCAATATGGATCACCCTCTCATGATACTTACCAAGGTGTACCTTAATGTTCTCAACTACCCCATGGGTAGGTATGGTCGTTGACTCAAACATGCACACATTTCTATAAGGCCATGTGGTCTTTAGACCTAGTTGCTCCATAACTTTTAAAGGCGTCATGTTGGCACCTACTCCTGAGTCAAGCATACAATTTTTGAGACATTTTTTATTTATTAGAAAATACATAAAGAAAGGTAGGTTCCCATTGTATTCTAGCTTGAAATGATTTTCTTGTAGCATAATAGGAGGGTCTATTGGTTCATCCAACACATTGAAGAACTTCTCAAACCTTTCTTTCATGGATGGGACCTTAATAATTTCCTTTAATCGGATGGTTACATGCATTTTGGCCAATGTACCTTCCAAGTCAACGTTGTTAGTCTTAGAAGAGGTATGAGGGAGGAGTATGTTCATAGGTAGAGGTTTTTTTTATGAAGTTGTAGGTTCAGTAGAGGAAGGTTGGATCATTCACATTTGTCTAGTATACACTTGAAATTCTTGTCTTTTCAACTTCTCCCTTGAATATTGATCAAGGCTATTGATAACCTCCATCATAGCCTTCCTAGTTGCCACGTTCACGCCTTGTTCATGTTCATCAAGTGTGATATTAAGGAAATATTGTGGTTCTTCAAAGGTATGGTTCATAATGTTGACTTGATCATGATCCCCATTGCTCAAAGGACATTCATGCTCCCAATGTGATTATTTGCATTGGAAACACCATGGGTTGTCTTCTACCATGTTTGTGGGAGCTAATGTGTTAGGGACCTCTTGATCGTTCTTGGGCCTGAAACCTTGACCAGTCCTTTGGAAATTCCCCTTTGTAAGGAGGTCTAAGAGGTTTTTGTTGGTCGCTTTCTAGTTTGAGAATCCTATTCATAATCAATTCTTTGGTTTTTACCATGCCATCTACAATCGATTGACAATTTTCCAAGATAGCACCAATATCTGAGGTAGCCTCAGCGTTGTGAACTACTTTGGGTTTAGCATCCATACTAAATATTGGGGCGGAAAAGGGTTCTATCTTGGGTGATGATAGGTTGTTTTCAATATTTAGAGCCATCTCATGGGCTTCTTGAATTGTTTTAGGAGATTTGTCTTTAATGAGGAAACCCATTTGTCCTAAAAAGGCCTTGGTGTAAAGAAAAATAAGAAAATTGTTTGAAGGGTGGTGGATTTTCAGGATTTGTTGTACTAGTCTCTCACATTTATCATGGAATTCACTGACAGTTTCATTCTCATATTTTGTGATATTATTAAGTCTTGTTAGTAACATGTTGGGGTATTCTTTGATACTCCATATTGAGGAATATTTCTTCTAATTGATCCATAGATGTGATACTAGCATTATGGAGACAATTAAACTATCTTCTAGTGCCATCATAGAGAGTGACAGAGAGCAACTTCATTTCCAAGTCTTTAGCATCATCACTGATGGGATGAAGTGGGAAAAAGGCCCAGAAATTACTCATGTGGTCGTCAACGCCAACTACATCATTACGAGTGAACTTAGGAAACCATTTTTTATACCTAGGGGGAATTTTTCGAGGGTATCCTGGAATGCTTGTCATGTCTAACAACTTTGTAACATACCTCCCGCTCGTCACGACGATAACCTCTTACAACAAGTGATTTTTTTTTTTTTTTTTTAAGTATGTGCGTGCGTGTACAAGGGAAACAAACACATTCGACTCTACGTCGCCACCCGATGAATAACAAGATGAAACCACAATTAACAAAATGAGATGACATAAGGCGCACAACCCATACTGCAAGCATTAAATAGCCATCAATCGACCCAAAAAAAAACTGACTTCCCATCCATCCTACCCTGCAATGGTTAGGACCTCCAAGAAACATAAGCAATGCTTAAGCCCAGGTTCCCATTGATTTTAACCATTTAAGGTCTCAGGGCTGGCGACTGTTTTGAGGAACATGGAGGTGTCTACATCCCGCCTGACACAAGCAGACCAAGCAATAAAATGATTACAACCAAGTACAATAATACTTAAAGAAAACCACAACCACTACGGAAAGCGCAATCCAAAAGAACTCTGACAACAACCAACCATCATTAGAACGAGGCATTATCCACGACTCAACTAGCATTAAATTCCAATCCGTTACTACTTGTAATTACCATTAATTCACTAATTTCCAAATCTACCCCTAAAAGAATGTAAAAACAATTAATTTCGATTCCCCAATACTAATTCCGAAAGACTAATTGTACATAGTTTTAAGGCCTTGCATTTTTATATGTTAACAAATTCGACAACATTCAACCACATAACCATAAATGATAACAACAATATCTCTCTTTTCAATAACCTAACATGTTGTTACATTACCTCACATCCTAAGTTATAATAACCTTGCCACTAAAACCTCAATCACCAATCACATTACTCGTATGCTACCAATGAAATGAAGTTACAATAACTTTATAAAAACTAAATATCTAGATCTAAATCGACGCTAATCTCTGATCAATGAACCGGTCTAAGTTTATCGTAGTTTTACAATCTGATGATAGGTCATAAATCAATTTATCGATTACAACTTTATGTTAGTATTGAAATCATTTAAAAACTCAAGTAATTCAACATGTAAACTTTACTTTAGCATTAAGAATCAATCTATATTAAGGCTTTAATAGTTTAAAAACAAGATACCAAGTCATAATAACTAAACAAATCCCATCTTCAATAATTGCATAAAAAGAATAAATCCCTTCTTTAAATAAATAACTAAAAGAATAAATCCTATCTTTAAATAAATTAGTAAAATAATAAATCCCTTCTCAAATGAATAAATAAAGGAATACATCTTTTCTTTAATTAAATAGATCAAGAATAAATTCCTTCTTAAATGATTAAATAAAGGAACACATCGTTTCTTTAATTAGATAGATCAAGAATATCCCTTCTTAAATGATTAAATAAAAAAACATGTCCCTTCTTTAAATAAATAAATAAAGAATAAAACCCTTCTTGAAAAAATAAAAGAATACATCTTTTCTTTACATAAAATAAGAATACATAACCAATTCCTTCTTTAAATAAGTACGTAAATTATTAAAGGAAGTAAATCCCTTCTTTAAGGAGATAAAACTCACCCACTAGGCTTCCCAATTTATTAAAAATCACAATTACTCTAACTACTACCGCTCACTATCATTCTGGCATTAAAATAAATAGCCTCGGATTTTTTTTTTTTTTGATAAACCTCAATGGTGACAGAACGTTTAAGGATTACATAAATCAATATCACAGATCTCTAATTACATACAACTCACCATCTTTCTGGCGTTAAATTAAATAGCATCGAATTTTCTTTTTTTAAAAACATCAATGGTGTCAGAATATTCACGGATTACATAAATCGACATCACAAAGCTCTAATTACATACCACTCACCATCATTCTCACATCACTAAATAATAATATTAACTACAGAATGTAACCGAATAATCATAAATTCCGGGAAGGTAACAAAATGTTTTTCTATTCTGTTGGAGAGCCTGTTGTTTTTTTACTCTTCACTAACGAAGGATAAAGTCCAGGCATACACTTTAATTGGAAGGTTTAAACGCACGACCAACACTGCTGCCTAGGGAACGACTAACACGCAGTCAATGCCACCCACGAACAACCATGATTGCAGCCCTGTCACCGTCTGTGTGCAGCTATCAGATCACTGCCAACATGTAATTAAGGGAAAAGGGGCAGAGATCGGGGGCCCCGAGAAACGCAGAGGTAGGTTTCCTGTAGTGCAATCGCAGAGGAGAGTGATATGTCAACGTGTTCACAATAAACGGGGGTAACAATGAGACGGCCGTTACACCGTTCCAGTTTGAAGAGGACGGATTACACAGCTGTTGAGGAACGCGAATGGGTGGAGGATTGACTATAGCTGAAAGAAAACGTGAAAGGAAAAGGAATGACTGTGGTTGATTACATCAGGTGATTGGGCAGAGGCAAGGCCGCACAGTGGGTACCTGGTCGTGGAAGGGCAGGGAAGGGTATACAACACTTATTACAGTTGCAGAGGAGAGGGGGCGAACAATATTCACCAGATTCGCCCGTGCGCACTGGGCAGTTCACTGATGGGTAGGTTATCATTTAACCAAATCAAGGGGGCAACATCATTCTAGCGAAACCATGGCCATTGCACTTTAGACTACCTTTCGCTAAGGGAGTATGGACATCGATGCGTAGTTTGAAGGACAAGTAAAGAAGCGCTATTGAACTTAGAACTCTGAAATTGTCAAATTAAAAATGTAATTGTTGCCATACCAGCGAAGCACCGCGCCAGAAATATACAAAAATCATTAAATATAAATCGACATTCAACAGAAGGAATTCAGTGCTTAGGGCAGTGCCTGTCATGGTTCACTAATGTTTGCTTTCATAAGGGAAATTGCTGCGATAACACATTAAAAAAAAATTGAATGCGAAGACACCACATACAGGAATATACAGCCACAAGGGGTAACGTAGAATCATAAAGGTCCCAACCCAGGAACAGTAGAACCCAGCTAGAACGCTGACCATAATGAAATTAGGAAATGCATTGAATGGAAGAAGATTAAGCCAAAATTCATGCATTAAATCGTTTTACAGTTCCCCACATAATTTCTAATGCATTATACTTAATAAAATAAACGAGCGTACCTTTGCCTTGTCGCCCACCTTGAATGAAGTCTGCACACTCCTTGCCGCTCCCGCTCCCCGACCGTCGAGACTACACCGGTACCTCCTAGCCAATTTCTATGGGTACTCTGCTTCCCCCTCAGCTCCCCAAGCCACAAAAGGGCCACACACAATCCAGATGGTCCGTCTAGCTTCCCAGCTCGCCTCGCAAGGCCAAGCTACCACTCCTATCCAAGCTGGAAAATCCCAACTCTCCACAAATAATCAGTCAAGTCACAATTCCGACAGCATAACGTTATGCTAACAACCGATCCTTTCTTCCTTATCTCCCTTTTATTTTATAGAGTTTTGAGACCCACCAACTTTCCTAATTCACAATTTAAATTAAGTTTTAATAAAATATTCTAAATATTCTCTATCGCACAAGTGTCATACATCCCCCTCTTTTCCCCAATAAATATTTTCTTTAAATTTATTAATTGTCTCAAATCCCTCACCCACCTAGAGTCGCTCCTAAATTTACTCCTAGGTGTTCCTAGATCCCCTTACATGTTTTAAATACTTTCCCCCAAAAAAAGATGTTACTAAATTAACTCAGATTAGCAGGTTCTTAATTGCAGATTCCTTACTATGTTGACCTTGCCTTTTACCATAAATTCCCATCTTTCCTTTATTAAGTTTCCTCCATTACTTAGCTTCCTAATTCATATTATTCCCTTCTTTAGCCTTTTTATTTAAGCCCAAAATGACAGTTGCGTTATTAGATCTTTCCCTTTTATTATTAATTTAATATCTTTGTACTTCCACAAGTTAATGAATAATTTCTTCTTTGAAATTTTTAATCCACTATTTTTAATTAAATTCTTACTCTCTTCATTTACCCCAAGAATTTTATGAAGACTAAACTATTACTTAAGTGGGTTTTTGTTTAAATTTTTATTTTAATTTTTAGGGTCCTTTTTCTTAAGGTTAGACTAAAATTTTACCCTGAGAAGTTTTAGACTTAGGACTTAGATTCTGAACTAGGCGACATTTAATTAGGGTAGTAGCTTAAGAATTTTTTAATGTGTTAAATGTCTTAGGGCCATCTAGTTTTGTTCCTTCATTAACATCAACGCGACATGCCCTTCAGGACGCACCACGTGCTCCAAGGGTGTCATTCGCCAACTTATGTTTCTTTTGCACGACGTGCCCTTCAGGATGCACCACATGCTCCAAGGGTGCCACTCGCGAACTTGTGTTTCTTTCGTGCGACGTGCCCTTTAGGATGCACCGCATGCTCCAAGGGTGCCACTCGCCAACTTGACTGATTGGTAGACATCTATAACCCCTGGAGTCAACACTCCTCCAGGTGAACTTGTGGGAGACTAAGGGCTCTAAGGAATAAGGCCCCTGCCTTATTGGGGACCCCTTAGAATCATCGTGAGTGAATTTCGCAGTCTGCCCTCACGAAATCGTGGATCTTCTCGAACTAGGTAATCGTTAACCTACAGTTCGAGCCATGGTGGGAGTGCTAGTAGGCTGTGGCAGGGCTGCTGTCCACACCTCTCCCTCAACCTATTTAGAAATCGTGTGTGGCCCCTTTACTCCATATGTGAGTCTATTCGGCAAGCTATCGTCATCCTGCATCATCAAGAATCATGTCATAACATGTCAACATCATATCATCAAAACAATGAAATATCACAGTAAATAAATCAACCCAAATAGCCCACTCCCTGACTCAATCCAGAGTCCAAGGGGTTCCATCGATGCCTCTTCATCCTCAAGGTTCAAAACCTTGCACAATCAATAAAACTGATTCAATAGCACCTGTCTATGTCAAAGCAGTAAAACATCATGTCATATATCATAGCACATCATAATCAAGGATAAACGTTTTAATATCAAAAAGTCCAGATCACTTGTGAGCAAGTGTCCTCAAAGAATAAGTTTTCTCAGTGCGCCAGAGCGGGATGTTACAAACTTAAAGAGTTTGGATTCCCATTGCTTTTTGTTATTATCCTAATTTTGATTATGGGTCTGAGTTTGGGCGTTAGGCATTGTTCTTAGAGGAATATTACCTCCAAAAAATGACTTTATTAGAGGAGAGTTTCGGGGAGGTTTTCTTCTGTAAGATTTGGGAGGATTGGTGTATCTCCTTGAACTTTGTAGAGTCTCTAGATAATATTTCAATATTACCAAAGGGAGTGAGGGAACCAACCTCAATGTAGTCTCCAGGTAAGCTTTGTGAAAAAAAAGGTTTTGATTAAAAGGCTCACCAAAAAAGTTTTGCATTGAGGAAAATTGACTTGGTGTTCCCCAAAAACGACGTTGAAAATGTTATTGCACAATATGTACTTTCCCAAAGAATAAAGGAAAGTAAGTAGATATTGGAATAACACGGGGGTAATTCTGTCACTATCACCTCAACAACATACCCCTTTCTATTTAGGAGGAGGAAAGACCTACTCTAGGGAGACGTCCCAAGACCTAGGGGTTTTGAGGAAGGGAAGAGGACAAGGTAAATTATCCCTCTGTCTCTAGGTCACTCAAATAGGTTTAAGTCTTGTTGGATGAAGCAAAGGAGAATAAAGTGTACCTTCCCTTAACCAAGACAACGATAAAACTTATATCAAGTAACAGATGGTAATGATGCTTCAACAAGACAGTAAACTTGTAAATATATGCTGGCACTCTATGTATGCAATGAATGACAAGTAAATGATGGCAATGAGTAAATGATAACAACTGCAAATTTATTTCAACAAGAACACACTTATGTATACAATTTGAAGGAGTATTAAAAGCATCAATGATATTACTTTTTCTTATGTGAGTTCTCTAGATATAACAACCAACAATTGGATTTAAACAGGATGCCTAAGTTAAATGTAAGAACAAAAAATCAAAGTAATGACAACAGTAATTAAGCTTCAGAAATGTACTTCATGAAGGCAATTAAACACACACTTTAACACTTATTGATAGTACCTTGCCTTATAAAAATTCAACCGAGATTATTTAGATGGTTAGTAGGATGATATAAGTTGCAAGATGATAGTTGTAGCAATGACTATGACAACAACAACTTGGTTCTTAGTATCTTTATATTAGGTTAGCAAGTTAGTTAAGGTTAGTAGGGTATCAAGTAGATAATTGAGTTGAAAATTTGATGATCCTTTTAAATGGATAAGGGATGATGACTAGTGCCTTATAGGGGTAATGGAGTCATGGTTGGTAGCTCTTCCTAGGGTTGATAAATGATAATACACAAAATCCAAGAGGGAAACAGGGCTTAGGAGGAATAACACCTTAAGTCTTCCTAGGAATTTGACCACAAGAATGTAGGAAGCTAAGGTGTAGGCACTTCTAGGCCCTAAAACCTCCTTTTCCTTAGATTTCGTTTGGATGAAAGTTTCATGCAACAATAACTCAATGCAAACCTATACTTTACTATCACTTTAGGGCTTTAGAGGTTGCACTGGTTACTAGATGAATTTAATGAAGCTTGGAAAATGAATAGAAAGAAAGTAGCACCTTAAGTTTCTTACTTCAACCATTAATTAAACATGCAATTTCAAAATATTATATGAGCAAGAAAACCATTACTATAACCATTAAACAATGACAAAGTAAAAAATTAACTTACTTGCACCAAGAATAGTCATGTAGAACAATTCTAGATTACCAAATTGCTTCACAAAATTGAACCAAGTGCCAACATAAGCATTAAAAGATAGATGCACCTTCCTTGTTTCAACCAATAATCCCTCAAGAGGGAGAAAATTTCAATCCTCTTGTCTCCAAGGACTAGTTATGATGAAAATGAATGTCACTTTTTGTTTATTTATACAAAATTGAGACCTTAATTAACCTTTAGGTCTAAAAACTGGGTTGACTTGGCCAATTTGTTACAAAAAATCAAATTTTTCCACAATTAAATTTTTTTTCTTCTAAAAACTACTCCAATGGTGACACCATGCCCCCATAGGGTGACGTTGTGCCCGAAGTATGGAACCTTGGGAAAGGAATCTGAAATGTTGGGCCTCCAAAAGCCTAAAATATTTCCCACATGTGCCAATTTCCTAATAAATTCCCTCCAAAGATGAAAACCTAGCTTTGGATGATGTCTAGGGCTATCATGGTGATGTCTAGGGCCCCCAAGGGATAATGTCCAAGTGGGAGGGACATGAAAACCTTGGATCTATGTCTCCCAAAGTGCCTCCAAAGGAAACGTCCTTCTTTCTCCTAATGAAAATCTTCAATCTCTATCATGCCCCTTGGCTGGGGTGTCATCATCGATCAGTGGGATTTGATCCCTATGAAGGTCTGAGCTATTCATTCCCTCATGCACACCTGTCCACCGGGCAATGTCCTGCAGAGACAACGAGTACGCCCTCTAGGGTCTATAAGTCATAAGGATGATAGCATGTAAATCACATCTAATAATTAAATCACTCGAATGTGTGCAAAAACCCCCCTAACCCCAAATTTTTTATCAAAGACGTTATGCAATTTGACAAGTTTAGGTTTGCAGAGGGTCTCAAGGTGTCCTATTGGGATAATCCCCCTTAACTCTAGGATGTTTCCCAGGTGGATTCTATTCCAAGTCATGTAAGTGTATGAGGTGGCATGGCGTAAAGATTTGGGCACGAGGTGCATGTGATAACAAACAATGTTACCAACTTAACAAGATCTGTGATCTCAAAACGAGAAGTCTAACCCCAAAAAGTCGTACTTTTGCATAAAAAACATGAAAATCAACTCGAAATCAAAAAGTGGTGCTACTAGTAGCACCATTTTTTCAAATGGGTCAAAATTACAACATTTTTCAAGAATGACGTTCAAAACTCATACAATAGCTTAGAAAAACCTTAAAATTAACACCTAAATAAAAAAGTGATGATAACTAAAAAACTTTTTTTTTCTAAATGTTAAAATTATGGCTCATTTCAACCTAATTAAAACCGTGGTTTTGACAGATCTCTATGCAAAAAAAGAGAAACCCAAAATTGGATACAAAATGATTACTTAAAAATTTATTTACTAACATTTTTT
>ML780898.1:191022-224483 GCA_009831015.1 Picea engelmannii | reverse complement strand
CACTTTTATAAAAAATTTAAAAATAAAATAAAAGTGTATTTATATATATATATATATATATATATATATATATATATATAAACCATATAATATGTAGTTTATATATAATTATATAGTCCCTGACAAAATGACAATCTAAATATAAGCTTTTTTGTCTTTGGTTTACTACACATTAGACAGATTTCATTCGTGAACTCACTCTTAGCCAAATAAACCTTGAATGATAACCCCTTGATAAATAACTAATGAAATGATGTGAAACTTGTATAACAAGTGAATGAGCCAAATAATATATATATATAGATGGGGGACTATACCCTCTCCAACATCATCCCTTGACTTCTCCCATCATATATGTAATTTATATATAAAATACATATTATATAGTTTATATTATATTTACACTACATATATTATATATAAACTATATAGCTTATATATAATATAAACTATATATAAATTATACAATTTATATTATATATAATATAGAGTTTATTATTATTATTTTTTTAAATTATATATTTATATATATTTATTTATTTTGGTAATTTTAAGTTTTTCTTTTTTTTCAATTTTATATTTTTTTATTTATATATATTAATTATATAATATAAAGTTTATCATTTTTTATTTTTTTATAAAATTATATATATTTTTAAGGTTTATATATATATTTTGGTAATTTTAAGTTTTTCTATTTTTTTTTCAATTTTCTATTTTTTATTTATATATATTGGTTTTTTTTGTTTGTTTAGCATTTTAAAAATGTTTTTGGTTATAATTTTTTTTTTCCTCGTTTTTCAATTTTTATATATAATTTTAATTCTTTTTTATTTTTTCTCTCTTTTTTTAAATTTTTCTTTAATTGTTTTCAATTGTTTTCTTTTGCTTAGTATTTTTTAGTTTTTAATTTATAAAAATTAAATAAAATTATATATATTTTTTAAATATTCAAAAATTGTGTTATTTAATTACAATTATATTTTATGTATTGAAGTAAAGGTAAACAATTTGTTAAAAATTATGTTTTCCACTATATTTTAAAAGTATGGAACTATAAATTAATTAAGGAAACACAATTATATGAAAAATCTTAATTTCAAAAAAGTAAATGGTAAAAAATATTTTTAAGATTGAAAGAAGTATGGAAAAATGAGTAAAAACACCATTGAAATAAATAAATAAATTTTTTGAAAATAGATGAAAAATAAGCATTAAAAAAAATTATTGTGAAAATAGTATGGATCAAAAAATTTAAAATATTAAAATACCACCTAAAAAGGGAGGGGCGTGTGCTACTGGTAGCACCATTTTTAAAAACGAGGTAAAAAATGTGACCCTTGAAAAAATGAGAAATCGACAAAGTTCTCGTTAAGTTGGTAATATTGTTAATGTGGAAATGTAGAGTCTTACATGTGGGTGCGTTTGTGGAGGTTGAGTTGCACCTTGTCATGAATGTAATTTTTTGCTAGCCCACTCATTGTCATTTATTCTTAGCTTTCCTTTTTTTGATCTTTTCTCTTGTGCTATAAGGGAATAGTTGAGGGACATTGTCCTAGCTTGGTGACCAGAGGTGACAATGTCATCCACAAAACATTTCATAGAAATGAGAAGGTTGACTCGTGATGACACCCCTTTTCTCTTGTCTATGCAACCAAGATCCATTACCATGGATTGGTGACTAGATAGGTGGTAATGTCATACCACTACATGTTCATGGTCATAATAGACTCGTGATGAGACCTCCTATCCATCAACTAACAACTTGAGTGTCCATGTTATCTTATGGGTCCACCTTTCTTACTAAGAATCTTTTTACCGCTTTCTCGGGGAACCCTGGGAGAATCATATCGAAGGTTTCAAAATGGGTTTTAACTCTTTCCAGCTATGTTTACGCTTTGTGCCTTTAGCCCCTTCTTCCGATGAGGTAAGGTACAACTCTCCCTAGTGTAGCCAATCCCAATGCCCAAAGGATGGGTAGATGGAAGGAATAATAATGGAAAGCAGTAAGTATGGAGGGAATAGATGATGACTATTTAGATATCCAACTAGTAGAAACCCATCCTAAAAGGAAATCAACTTACTAGGGTATGGTGACACCCTCCCAGGTTTAAACAAGGCAAAGAGAATAATTTCCAAGCAAACGTCATGAGATGAAGAAGGATTCAATACAACATGTTCAATTGCTTCAAAAATTAGAGTGACATGTACCATGATTCCCAGACTCATTACCTCATGGAGAAAGACTCACTACCACTTCAAGACCAGGCTAGTGTGATGGACACTATTGCTCGCAATATGTGGACTGTACTTGAAGAAAAGAGGGGTCCTCCCAGGATATTCTTAGGTCACCTAACTCTCGACACTCCATGTATGGAACTTGTGTTCCTCGAGACATGATCTCCTTATTTATCCCTAGGCTAGGTGATAACAGGTATAAAAACGATCACATATGTTTTAAAGTATCAGTAACATGTCATTTCATCAAGCACACAGGTATGGAGATCGAAAAACAACCCGATCTCATTGTTCAGAATTGATCCCTTGAAGGATATCGACAAAGCTTCATCAACCGAGACGATGGTTGAATATGTGGACACCAAAAAGAACCTCACCCAGAGAGCCATCGAAGCGATCAATGAAATTCAGGTGGAGGTTGTCGAAGCAAGATTGATCCAATCCTTGAGAGTAATCACTTTGATAGAGGATTCAGTGCAACACGTTGAACAAAGCCTCGGGGAAAAAATTAGCATTCGTATGTGTAAGAGCAATGAATATGTAGAAAGAACGTAGCTACTTCAAGTAGATTCCATACTCAAAGACTTCAAGATCTGCAAGACATTCATGGATGTAAAGTAGAAATTGTTAGGGCTCTTCTGAAAATTGAATTGTATTCGAAATTTTCCAGAGGAAATCATTTCATTGTATTCATGTCTATGTGCTAGTCAAGAAAGGGGAACTGAAGGATCGCTTCAAAATCCCAACCGTTAGTAAGATAAGGAATTTAGAGTAGTTCCATAGTGATTCTATAAATGGGATGAATGTAAGGAACAAAAGGATTTTTGGTACATTGAGGAGGCGAATGGTATTTTTACTGTTGATTAAATAAAGAACTAAAGACATTTTGGGAGACAATGGTTTATATGTGTATGATAGTGATTATTCATGTCTATGCATATACATCTTTGGTTAATTTTGAATGTTAATATTTGAATTACTTCTTGGTTGATGTTATGTTGTTTACGATTTTCATTGTCCTCGTTCACGAATACAACGACTTGGTAACTTCATTTGCTAATCAACTGTTATTGATTATAAATGGTTACTCTATTAAATTTCATATTCCTTGTTATATGAATTTATTCTATGTAAGTAATATCATTTTTTACTTTGTTTGTTTCATAGATTGCTCCTGATTAGGATAGATTAGTTTAGTATATATTAAAACTTGCATCTTAAACCTTTAATCATGCATCTTAGTTTTAAGAATAGTTAGATAGAATCATCAACTTTAATTCATATGAGAACATGTGGTTCTCAGATTCATATTTAGTAAGTCTGTTATTTAATAAGGTAACTAGGCCATAAACTGCTTGGAAGCACTATCCCAAATGAGAGTGGGTTTAATTGGGACCTACCACTGAGAACTTTCCTTGATCTAATTGGACGGGTCATTTGACATGTGAACATAAAAAGTGCTAGAAGGAGGGCCATAGAATTGAATGGCTACACAGATTAACTCTAAATCTTCTTGTTATATTCCGAAACTAAGAAACCCCTCTTCTAGTGAATCCCATCGAATTCACCCTAAGAAAACTCCCCTTATCTCAGGTACCCTCTAAACACCCCAGCTGAGGTCAACACTCACCATGCGTCCTCACATATTGAGTCTTCCTTATGTTCCCCACAACACTCTATATTGACTATCTCGGAAATTGAAGCCATAGTAATACACTCCAATGAACGTACCAACCGTGCTCTAACTAGGAAATTGAGAAATTAGACCAAAAAAAGTGCCCTTTATTATTCACTTCCCAAGAATTAAGAAAACCTTTGAAATATAGATTCATTCTTCTCCGATATAGACCTCTACCAAGATAACCCTTCGTCTAGAAACCTGAAATATCATATACCCCAATAATTCCTTGGCATTCCTGATACCTCTGACCCTGGTTTTGAATCATACTAGTTAGCTAGTGGAGCTGGAGGAAGAACATCTTTCCCACCAGAATCACCACCTCTCACTCCTATAAACAATCCTGAATAAAGTTCCAAATAAGGTGACGAACCAAGAAGTAAACCTAATAATAACTCCTATCAAATTGTCATTTTCAACCCCAAAACATGGTTGGCGCCAACCCAAACCAAAATCAACCACCCTACCAGCCTCGACTAACCCCTAATGCAGTTTTCATCCCTGGCATTCAAAATGACATTGCCAAGCATACTGAGAATTTTTTTTATAAGTCCGAACCAGTCCGAAAAGACTCAGCAGAAAACCATAGTAAGAAGTTCCTACTTGCTATTAGACATCAGAGCATTAGGTGTGAATAAATTCTTTAAGTTCCCTCCTAAGAAAGATAAAAATTCCCCCCACTTCTAAAAAAACCAATACCCTCAACTAGATGGCATTAATATGGAAGATATCATCCAGGGTTTGCAAACTTGGGTGACTGAAAATATAATTGAGGTTAATGATGAAGGAGAAGAGGCTAAGGAAAAGCAAGAGTAATCCTAAGAATCTCAAGAACCTGAAAAAAAATCAATTGAATTCATTTTGGGATATAGCCTTTGGAGGTGTCGACGAAGAAGTAGAAGAAGTGCACATGTCACAAAACATTGTTACAACTAGAAGCACTAGCAAGAAGGTTTCTAATGATAATCCCAATACTAATAATCCCACCACTCCTACCAAGCCATCATCTACTCCAGAAAATTATGTCTGTAATCCTCCGAAAAATACACATTTAGACAATAAAATGACCAATCACACATCGAATCCAAATGCTATATCCACACCCCTGGTTAAGTTAGAATATGACTTCCTAGAAGACCTAAAAAAGACTAAGGAAAATATTTCCCTATTTAAACTTGTGAAAATCCCACAAAACCAAGAAAATTTTCTCAATCCCCTATAGGGAAAAACCTCCACTAACTCAAAAGAAATAAATGTTGGAGCTAAGAGGGGAACAATCAAAACCAACTCATTGACCAATGAGACTTTGCCTAAAAGAAAGGTAGCCACCAATGCTTCCCTTACAAGACAGAGGTCTAGATATACCACTCTTTATTTCCTTTTTACCTTTCAAATTTTCAACAAGAATGTCCATAACTGCATGGAAGAATCCGGAGCCTCATATAATGTCATTCCCCTCAAGGTTTGTGAAAAACGTAATGTCAAACTAGAACCATCTGACATCTAGATTATCTAATTGGATAGAACCAGAGTAAAAGTCATCAGGGAACTCAAGAATGTTTTGTTCAAGATGTATGAAAAAAAAAGTTCATCAAACCATTGACATCATTGTGGTAGACTTACCTGATAACTATGGTATGCTTTTAAGTCGTGACTAGTCAGCCATGTTGAATGATTATTTTTCCACCGATTGGTCACACCTCTGGCTCCCCTACAATGGTAATATGAACTAGATGATGATTGATAGAGATAGGTACATGAATCATGTAGTTACGGATATGAATTACCCCAATGAACCAGTAATGTTCAATAACTCAATCCTGGGAAATTACTCATATGACACGTTCTTTGGGAATTACACCGCTGAAATATCACTGTTTACAGAATATGACACATAGTCTAGAATCCTTCACTACACATAGATTGTTGAACCTAACTGTAACATAGATACTAACACTACCGATCCCTCTAATGTACAACCTAACATAGTTTCCAAGGAAATATTAGAAAATCCTACTAACCCCACCAAAAATAAAAAAATATGAAAACTTAAAACCAATAGTTGAAATAAAGAAAGGGGATCCTCATATGTGGACATTATTTTTTGATGGATCCAAGTATTTAGATGGTGTAGGTGTTGGTTGCATACTAAAATATTCAAAATGGAGAAGAATATTAATTTCCTATACACTAGAGTTTCCTTGCACCAACAACACTGTTGAATACGAAGCCCTGGTACAGGGTTTAAGGAAGGAAGTAGAATTGAAAGAATAAAAAATCAAGGTATTTGGTGATTCTAAAATCATCATAAGACAATTAAGAAATTTTATTCATTGTCTTTCAAGTCAGTTAAAAAATTATCAGTTACAGGTTTGGGAACTAATCATATATTTTGTTGGATTTAATATTATTGTTGTGACTCGATCACTGGATTCTAACTTTTATTTGGTAGCTAACATAGCATGTAGATTAATACCCTCATATGGATTGATAAATGATTCATTCTCTATTGAAATTTTGTACATGCCTTGAATCCCTGACAATATCGTTAACTAGAGAATCATTGATGATGACCAATAACTCATAAATTTCTTACACCTCAAAGATACCTTCAAGGATTCTATCATAGATGAAGGTTAGCAAGACCTACTGATGAAGACATATACTGCCAATTCAACTAAAATGAGGAGCACACAAATATAAACCAGTAGTATCCCTAGGAATGTGGTTATACTGGAAAATATCTATGATCTTCAAGATAAATTCAAAAAGGTTACCAACTACAAGACTAATAGCTCATACATGTAGTTTGAAGTAGTGAACTTAGGGTCAGATATCAAACCTCAAAACATTAATCTAGGTAAAAACTACTCCCCTGAAGAAAGGTAGTCATACATCAATTTATTCAATGAACACAAGGACATATTAACCTGGACTTATGAGGATCTCAAGACACATGATACAAAAATCATACAACATATCATTACCATGAAACCCTAAACTAAGTCATTTCCACAAAAGCTGAGGAATATTCAGCTCGACCTTGAACCCAGGTCAAAGAAGAATTAAATAAGTTGTTAGCCACCAAAATCACATTCCCACTAAGACATACACATTGGATCTCCAACTTAGTACCACTAAGGAAGAAGAATGAGGATATTAGGATTTGTGTTGATTTCATAAATTTAAAAAAAGCCTTAGAGAAAGACAACTACCTTGTACACCCCATTGAACAAATTCTACAGTGTGTGTCTAGCTCATAAACACTCTCCCTACTAGATGGATTCTCTAGATACAACTAGGTCCTGGTGGCTCATGAAGATCGGATAAAGTTAACATTCAGAATCAAATGGGTAACATATGCTTATAGGAAGATGTCATTCAGATTGATCAATGTGGGAGAAACATTTCAACGATCCCTGGACATTACCTTTAGAGGCTTTCTAGGAGCATGCATCATAGTATATATTGATGGCGTGACCATCTTCTCAAAGAATCGAAAAGAACACATCGCTCACTTGAAGAAGGTATTCAACAGATGCAGGAGATATGACATCTATCTCAACCCGAAGAAATTCATTTTCGTCATTGATGAAACAAACTCTTGGGTTTCATCATCTCCAAACATGGTATGCAAATTGAACTTGAGAGAACTGAAGAAATCACCAAAATACCTCCCCCTCACAATAATAAGGCCATGCAATCATTCCTTGGGAAGATAAATTTCATGAGATGATTCATCCCTAGTATCGCCGAAACGGTAAAACCCCTGCAAGACATGATTAAAAATAATGTTGAATTGAAATGGGGGCCTAAAAAAATGGAAGCCTTCAATAGGATCAAAGAAGACATCGCATAATCCCCTACATTTTCGAGCCCATATTTTAATCAAGAATTCAATATTTACACATTCTCCTCCGGCATCACATTCACAGTTGTCTTGACATAGAAGAATCTAGAAGGACATGAGTTCCATGTGGATTTTATGAGTTTGAGCCTAGAAGGAGCTGAGATAAAATATCCTAAAGTAGATAAACATGCCTACGTCGTATTTAAATCTATTAATCACTTCATGCCCTTCTTTCTCAAATCTAAAGCCAACGTCAGTGTTCCTTACCCAACTGTCATGAATCTCCTAGTACAGAAAGACCTAGTAGAAAAGAGGGCCAATTGGATTACATCGCTACAGGAGTATGACCTAGATATCAATCCAAAGAAAATCATTAAAGGACAAGGACTATGCAAATCAACTGCTGAATCAACCTGTATTAAACCACAGAAAGATTCCATGTATCGATATCATGATTTGTTTGAAAGAGATGTATGTTACAACCCGATTGGCTCAGAACCTTAGTTCTACAAAATAAAATACTACTTGACTCACAAATCATCCCCAAATTATTTGGATCCCAAAAAGAAAAGGGACCTCATGCTCAAATCTTCTCAATACCAGCTTATCTAGGGATTCTATGCCAAAAAAACTATGATTGTATATTCCTAGGATGTGTTGAGAAGATATATACTGAGAAGGTCCTATCCGAACTCCATGCTGGACCAATTGAAGGACACTTCAGTGGAGACACTACTTCACATAAAATTATCATAGTTGTTTACTACTATCCGACCTTGTTCAAGGATTCTAATGTGTATGTGAGGAAATTCCAGAAATGTCAAAAGTCGATAGGAGGAGAGAAGAAATATTCATTTCCCCTATAGCTAGTGATCGTTGAATGCCCATTTCAATAATGGGGACTAGACATAATTGGGGAAATCAATCTCAATTCTTCCCAAATACATAAATAAATCTTGACTTCAACTAACTATTTTAGCAGATGGAGTGAGGTAATCCATTTCAATACTATAAGAGAAAACCAAGTGACTTCGTTACTTGAATCTCATATCATCACCAGGTTTGGAGTTCCTGAGTTATTAGTCTTTGATAATGCAAACTATTTTTCCTCTCTAAAATTGACTGAATTTTCTCTTGAAAGAAATATCAAAGTTAACTATTCAATGAATTTTTACCCACAAGGGAATGGATTGGAAGAATCCACTAATAAAAAAATCATTAAAATTCTGAAGAATATTTTCAACGACCATCAAAGAAACTGGCACCTTGCTTTGCAAAATGCTCTCTGGGATGACAGAGTAACCCCTAAGTCATCCATCGGTAACTCCCCTTTCTTCCTAGTCTATGGAAAAGAAGACACTATACCTACCCAAACAGTCTTACCACCCTTGCAATTATCCCAATCCATACAAGATGAGGCTTGCCCAGTAATGCAGAAGAGGTTAAACATGATGTTAAAACTGGAAGAAGAAAGGGATAAATCTAAAACGAACTTAACTCACCATCAAGTGGTAATCAAAAAATGGTTTGAAAAATCAGTTGTAGGTAATAAATATTTTCAGGAGGGAGACCTCGTACTCAAGTAGGATAGATCTAATGAACTAAAGGGAAAACACACCAAATTTTAGAAGCTGTGGTTGGGACCCTATCTAATCCACCAAAGAATAGGTCGTGGGATCTTCAGACTTAGGACATTATAGGTAAAGGAGGAGGATCTCCCTGTCAATGGTCAAGTCCTCAAAAAATACTTCTCCTAATCACCCATGGTAATTTATTCTTGTACATCGTAGGAATTTACTCAATTTTCTTTCCCTTGTTTATATTATTTTCACCCCAACCATCTTTTTTTTTCCCATTTTTTCTTTTCCTTGGAATTTTGCTTCAATTTTCCTCTTCTCTTTGCACTTGTTAGTTCACCATAACTATCCATTCACCACTCTGTATCAGTTCCTCTTGACAACCAAAACCTTGAATGGCTCAATCCATGCAACCGCCTTTTTCTTTGATATATTCTATTTAGCAGTAATCGAGCAACCTATAACTCATCATTTTCCTCATAAAATATGATTGTATGGGAAATAGGAATTGGTTCACTCATTCCAAGAGAAATCATTTGACCCACAAATTCAATACCTTCCGATAGCTCATGTCACTCATCTTTACTATGTGTGACCACTCTCAACACTTTCTTGTGTTCCACTCAAGTTTTCTGAATTTCTTCGAGTTCAATGTCTTCTGCATACATCCAGTTGTATTACCCATGATTCCATTGACTCTAATCTATCGGTAACTCATGTTTACGGACACACGGGAATGACCTGTCTATTGAGACTAGAATAAAAATGTAACTCTCGTATCACCTCACTTCCTACTCTCCTTCACATATGTTGCAAAAGAAATACATAAATCTTATATCTAGAAAAATGAAGGCAGAGAAACATGAACACAAGGAAGTTGAAAGCACTACCAAAAGTGTGGGAAGTATGAGAAAATCTATCAGGGCTATGGAAACTCATTGGAAGTGGGGCTATGCTTGTATGATACAAAGGAATCTTCATCGGGGCTATGGATGCTCACTGGTAGCAAAGCAATGCCATGAAAGAGAGGTGAGGAAAAAAATACAATACTTATTAGTTGGTAAGAATCTCTTGGTTGTGTAACCCTCATGTTTCACTGTGGATATGATATATAATTCCCATAAACACTGACTAGAATTATGTAGAAGATCATCAATGATGAGTTTTTCCTCTGACTTTTTCAAGGCTTATTGATGTGGGGTCCTCAATCTGTAAATTGTATGAACTATCTGAAGGTAACAATACAATTGATGAGGTTTTAGTGTTTTATTTTAAGCTTATATATAACTGGTTCTTCCCAGTAAGTCTCCATTTGTTGTGGTGGAACAACAACCCCTTGCCCCCACTTAATTTTTCAATATTAGTGTGGGGAGGCACACTCTTTTTTTTTCATGAGATATCGCTCTTGAACCTTCATCTATATGCTTGGAATTTAGGAACAGGAGTTAGGTCTTTCACCCACCTTTGACACCACTTCCTCCATAACTTTTCGTCATTGGGATTATTCCAAATGGTGCTCACTTTCCCCCATCTTCATATTTCTCCGAAGATGAGGCTTTGTAATGTCATCATTAGAAATTAACAACACTCTATCATCCTCACGCAATTGCCCATACTTGTTGATGACATCATCAAATTTTTTTACCAAGTGACACCTTAGAATTACCTTTCATGCAGGGCCCATACATCAACCAATGCATAAGTTTTCCTCCCCTTACATGTGGAAAGGGAACATTGGCTAGAACTCTACAACAAAATATTTTCATTGTTGAAATTTTCTTTGGGCACTTTCTCTTACCTACACTACCCGTCAACAATGACATTTCTTCTGCTCTCTAGTGATTATGCATTACTCATCCTATGGAATACATGAATCGGGTTGTCACCAATTACTCCACCACCATTGAGATCAGGCTTGGAAAAATAATGGGCCCTACGTCTATCTCAACGTCTCGTCGGCATTAATGAAGGAAGGATTAGCATCCAATGGTCAAATAAATGAATGTTAAAAGGAGTTTTTAGTCAAGATTAAAATCTTTAATTAAAATTAAGAAACTAATCACATGTTATTGTCATCGGAGGTTATATATCACCTTTATCCACTCCTCTTATCTCCATCAAATGTCAACGATGACAAATGTTTAGCTGCTCTGGTTTTTCAAATTCTCTGTTGCCTTAACAATTATAACCACCAATCACCCACGATTACATTTACTATGATGTGTACTCCTCTAACTGGTTCTAAGCTGTATAACACCTTTCTCATTGATTACTCTTGGGTTTGGGGGGAATCATTGAAACATTTGAAATTAACTAAGCCTATAGTTTCTTTTCACTTGCTTACTAAGTAAATCGAAAGTCATGTCTGTGTTTTTTTGCTATCTCAGTTGGATTAATCATCATTCCCACTCTCTAAGTGAGTATGATATAAATCATTCTAGTACTGGTTTTTCAACATCTGAGATGAATCTATTAACTTTCAAATTGTTTTTTTTCACAAGTGATGAAATTTCTAGGATCATCATGAGAAAGGGAAAAATCCAAACCTATGGAACGCAGGTTCCATCTTTGATTCCAAATCCATATAACATTTTCGATACCAACAACCATGATGCAATTGAGCACTAATTCAGGTATGTCAAGATCTTGGACATGTTTTAGAATGATAGATTCCCATTCGATGATCCAGACATTGATGCATATAGGAATATCCAAAAGAGCGGGATACATAATGTATCCTCTCACCTAGATTTTTTTCCATACGACGATGCAACTTCCTGTATCTACAAAAAGATACATGATTGATAGTAAATGCTTCGAGTCTCTCGATCGCCTCACTCAAAGTAGAATATATTAGAACAAGGTATTGAAATCTAGAACATAAGTAGTCATGAATGAGGCTTTTCTCAAACATTTCGAAGTAAAACATGAAGACTTCAAGACCATCATGGAATATGGGTTCTATGATGAAGAGTGGCTGGTGAAAAAAGGTGAAATATATATCCCAGGGTGATATCTCAAAAGCCCCTATAGGGTGTTAAATACCATGATATGTAGGCTCTATGGCGGGGAGAGTAGCACCCATTTCAGGATGGAATGGTTCCTTGTGGCTTACAGGGTAGCCCAGAATGGCCAAGCATTTAATTAGGAAACCATTCTCTCATTCAACATCGCACAACGCAACTAGGATCCCAAGAGCATGAAAAATCCCAACTTCTACATGTCTTCCTATATTATAGATGTTGTACGTGAAAAAAAATTGTTCCCATCATTTAACTGGGCCTAGAATCTAGAAAAGGGCCCCATCCAGTCCTATTGTTCTCAACTATGGGAGGTCAATTGCAAGAAGTATTTGTATGAAATTTGTGACTACTACCTTTCTCCCTTGCATAAGGCCATCTTCTGTTTCCCATACAGAATCTCTCTGGGAGTTCTTAAAGGTTTTAAAGAGATAGGGGATTGGTACATGAAGAAATACTACACTTACATCTAGATCTATAGGGGAACAAGAGCACCACACTTTCTACCCAAGTATGTGCCTGAAAAAGTATTAACCAGGGAGCTTGGATATCAGACTATGGAAAAGGGGGTCACTTCCTACCTTTCAAAAAATAATATAGCCATAAAACCACATGAGCACATGAAGGTCGTCAGGTTAGAACCACAAACCATGCATGAGGCCCGATTCTCAGAGGATTTTTTTTGAGGTGATATGAGTTTCAAATAAGTGGTGCAAAGGATCACCATCGATGTATCCCAACTACAATTAAGGAAGGATGAAGAACAAGTTAGAACATTGAGACTAGAATAGTTTTGATCCCTCCTCCACCAGGACAATGAAAACATAAGTGAAGAAGAACAAAGGAAAAGAGATAAATGAGTTGAGTTGGTGAGAAAAGATGAAGAGTCCGAGGAGAGATAACAACAAAGGAGGAAGAAAGAAGACAAATAAAAGCATGGTGCACAAGAGAAACGATGAAGTAAAGAATCCCCCTCACATAAATCCAACACAAAGGAAGTTGAGGAAACAAACAGAAGGTAACCCACATCAGTCTCACTAGGAAAGGTCCACAATACAAAAGAATAAGAAGGATAAGGCCCATAATACAAAAGTTTGAGACACCAATTTAGCAGGTTCTAATGCTATCATCATTGTAGATCCCGAGGATGGGGTGACTTGTTCCTTGATAGAAGAATGCACCCCCATGGCTTCAATTCTAGGGAGTGTATCACTCACCTCAGAAGGACTTGGTTTTGAAGTATTAGTGGTCTCCTTTGGTGACTACTAATATAGCCATAAAACATGATCCATAGAGAAGAGAATGCCCAAAATAAAAAGGGGAAAATCCGAAGTGAGCCAAGATGTCCTAGAAAGGAGAATCAAATGGAAATCTAAACTTCACGTGAAGGATAAAGCCATGCAAACAACATCATCCCTTATTTCCTTTGCATGTGTGAACACAATATAGGTCCATTAGGTCGCAATGGCACTAGACGCCGAAAAAGACAAAGTTACGGAGTTGGAAACAACCCTAACAACTATCAAAGAATCTACGACCAATGAGCACATGAAATAAATTGAAGAAGCAAAGAAAGCCTATGAAGACCAGATGGAAAATCGACTCCAGGAACAAGAGAAATACCTACAATCCAAATTCAGTGAGTCAATGTCATTGCCCAAAATCCCATGCTAGCGACATGCAAGATCTTTAAAACTCACAAAACCTAGAGGTCACAAAGATCAGAGGAGAGTTAGCAGAATTAAGATATTTTAATGGATTAGGCGAAGTTGAAATTAGAAAGGTATAGAAGGACAATGACTTCTTAAGGAGGATTGTGGAAGAAAGCTAAAATCAAACATTAGTCCTCGAAATATTGAAGGCAAAGGCATTGGAGAAAAATGAAGAACTTTGAAGCATAAAGAAGAGGTTGTTCTACGTTCTCGATAGAATCATGATGATTAGAAATGAATAGATGAAGTTCGATGCACAAGTGAAGGAAACACATGAAAAATACCAAAAGGCCCTAGAAGCTTGCAACAAAATCACAGATTAGCCAGACCCACTACAAACTTTCCCAACTCCAGAAACCTTTCCAATGTATTTAAATGAGTGAAGGATATTAGATCACTGATTCCTCGAGACATGCATCAAAACGATTGAAAATGTTTTAAAGTATCATAAACATGCCACTTCATCAAGAATTGAGGTATGGAGATTGACAGACAACCTTCTCTCAGTATTCAGAATGGATGCCTTAAAGGATATCCACAAAGCTTCATCAACCCAGATAATGGTCATAGACATGGACACCAAAATGAACCTCACCTAGAGAGTTATTGAAGCAATCAATGAAATTGACGAGGAGGTTGTTGAAGCAAGATTGATCCAACTATCCAGAATAATCACTCTGATATGGGATTCATTGCAACATGTTGAACAAAGCCTCAGGGAAAAAATAACCATTCCTATGTGAAAGTGAGAGGAAGATATGGAAAAACATAGCTACTTCGAGTATATTCCATAATTGAAGAATACGACAGTTGGAAGGAATTCATGGATGCAAAGTTGAAACCGTGAGGGCTCTCCTGAAAATTGCTTTGTAACCAAAATTTTGTTGAGAAAATCATTTCATTGTAATAATGTCTATGTCCTAGTAGGGAAAGGGGAATTGAAGGGCCACTTTAGAATCCCAATTGTTAATAAGATAAGGAATGTAGAGTAGTACCATAGTGATCTATAAATGGGATGAATATAAGGAACAAAAGGATTTTCCATTCTTTGAGGAGGCAACAGGTATTTTTATTGTTGATTAAATAATGAACTGAATACATTTTGGGAGATGATGGTTTATATGTGTATGGTAGTGATTATTCATGTCTATGCATATATGTATTTGGTGAATTTTGAATGTTAATCTTTGAATTACTTCATAGTTGATATTTTGTTGTTTACGATTGTTATTGTCTTCCTTGACGAATACAATGACCTAGTAACTTCATTTTATAATCAATTGTTATTGATTATAAATGGTTACTCTATTAAATTCCATATTCCTTGTTATATGAATTTATTCTATGCAAGTAATATCATTTTTTACTGTGTTCGTTTCGTAGACTACTCTTGATAAATATAGATTATTTTAGGACAGATTAAAACTTTCATCTTATACCTTTGATCATGCATCTTAGTTTTAGGAATAGTTAGTTAGAATCATCATATTCAATTCATCTGAAAACCTGCGGTTCTCAGATTCATATTTAGTCAGTCTTTTAGTTAATAAGGTAACCAAGCCATAAATTGGTCGGAAGTGCTATCCCAAATGAGAGTGGGTCTAATTGAGACCTTCCACTAGGAAATTTCCTTGATTTGATTGCATGGGCCATTTTGACCCGTCAACACTACCGATTGTTGCAACCATATTATCCAAAGAGTTTAGAAAATAACATAACAATGTGATACACTTGTGTTATTTTGAAAGATTAATATCAACATAGATAAGTTGAAATACTAGAGTATTGAAAGAATTCAAATGCTTTGTGATAGAATCTCCATATTCCATCCTAATATGATACAAACTCTTTCAAAGAAACAATTTGTTTACCAAGGACTTTTATTGATATAAATCCCCTAAATTATCCCATACTTCCTTGGTTTTATCTTCTCTCGAGACATTCAGTAACATAGAATATGCCAGGAAGAGTCGAATCGTACTCCTTTCTCTTCTATCAAACTTCTCCCAATATTGTTTCATCATACCAGTAGGTTATGTACCGGGATCCACATCGATCCATTGTTCTTTTTATAAAAGAAGGTCCTCCATATTAAGCTTCCATATATCAAAGCTTTGATCATTGAACTTCTCAATCTTTATTCTAGAATTCCTCGGCATTACCTTCAATTTAGAAATCACCACTACAAACCTCCCACTGAACCCATGTTTATCATAGAACCAAGATAAGATTGATCTATCAAGAGCAAGCCAAACCCTTAGCAACAAAGATGCCCTCGTAAAGCTAAAAATGTTCTCTGATACCACATGTATGTTTTAAACCTGTGATGAAAAATAATGCATATAGATCCTTAAGAAAAATATAAATTAATCGATGAATCATACATATAGTACACATAGATTTTCATTGGAAACCATTAACTCAGAGAAAACCAGCCTTCCTTGGTGTTGCACATCTCAACTCTTTATTGTATTAATTTCACTATTCACAATATAATATAAAAAATATTTTTTGTATTATGTAGCTACAAAACCCCTAGTCCCTTAATCTTAGATTAATTTAGAATTTTTTTAGCAAAAGATGCCCAAAAAAAATTCAGGGCACTGCCCTGAACCCTATCGAATCTGGGAAGAACCCTTTACCTATCAGGGTAGCCAATATTGGTCACCATGAGAACCCTCTTGGGAAACACCTGACACACACGTACATCACTACTAGGGGGAGGATCATCAAATCTGATGCACCCCCCTCCTCGCCCCCCATGCACATGAAAATAATATAACACATACCCAACATATATCCCTTCTTTTCATTGAAATATCCAATCAACATACACTTCATACTTCAAGAGTCTATCTTAGTCCTTTTTTCCTTAGAAAATAAAGCATACCAGATGGAACCAAAGACTCAAAGATGCTTAACTTTAGGTTTAAAAGCATACCAAGATTTAAATGGTGTGTTTTCATCCAAAGAAGCAATGCAAGATCTATTCCTTAAGTAAGTTGTAGTGTTAATTGCTTCAACACAATAGGAGGAACTTAAACATTTGAATTTCAACATAGATTTTTCTATGCACTTCAAAGTTCTTTTCATTCTTGCTTTCTCTACATTTTTTCATAGAGTGTAGGGATTTGTGAATTTCATTCTAATTATTTTATCCTTGCAATAATTATGGAGTTGATTGAAGGTTAATTCCCCTCCATTATCCGTCGTCAAATTATCTATCTTTTCTTTAGTTTGTTTTTCAACTAGATGGCTAAAAACGTTGAATTTTTCAAATCCCTCTGACTTTTGTTTTAATAAATTTACCCAAGTCGTTCAATTGTAATTATCAATGAAAATTAAAATACACTTACATCCTCTAAGAGATGTTTCTAGAGGTCCAAAATTGTATGTGTGGATGAGTTGTCAAACATTTGTTTTGTCTCCATGATCGAGTAGATAATGATTCTCAATGATCGAGTTGAAAATGATTGCTTCCTCTTCCTTGACTACACTCTCAATCACTTCGTCAAAAGGAATATTGATTTTGACATCGTCAAAAAGAATATTGATTTTGATTGCCACTTGAATTTCTATTATTAATGAGATCTCTTCTTCCTCTTGAAATTTAACGTGACATTTTACTAGAGCTTGACCCTATATAGAAAACATCTTCTCCAGAGTGTTTCTTCTTCCCAAAAGTCTTATCATGCTAAGCTAATAATTCACTCAATTTATCAAATGATGTTTTCTCCAATTTGCCAATCAAGTGCAAAGTCTATATAAAACTGTTATAAGAGGGTGGAAACCCTATAATCATGACAATTTCCATGGAACTATCATTCATTATAGCCATTCCTACTTTTCTTATTTCTCGTTTGATGTGATTTAACCTTGAAATGTATTCTAATACATCACCACCATAAGTTGAGTGATAAACAATCTTATACCTCTTATAGTATTTTGAAAAAAATATTGATTATATATTGCATTTGGCTCTAATCAACTCTTATAAAATAAAAAAATTTGTTAGACATTTGCCAAAAAAAAAAAATTCAAAATTTGACTTTTGAATCCCTTTATTTCTTCTTTAAAAACTAAAAAAATAAAAAAATTACAATATTATCTCTACCCAAAACTATTTCATTCCTTGAATTACATGAAACCTCAAATCCCAATTTATGAAAGACATTCAAAAAAAATTTTAAATATTTTGTTTTTCAAGTATTTGAACTCTTTTAGAATAAACCATTCATTTAAACTAGCATAGAACCATCTTCTAATTAGTCTTTTTTTTCTTCTTTTATCTTAATTTAATTTAATTTGAATATATATATATATATATAATTTCACAGGTGTCAGCTCCACGTCCATCGACCTAATACTGGGCTGCCTCTCAATGCAAACATTTGGAATATGGAACATGGAAAATGTTAAAAAAGGATCTTCTTTATTTTTGATAGACCATTCAAACTTAGAATAAAAAATTGATGCGAGGGAAATTGTGGAAGATCTGTTGGTGATCTCGCTACAGTCAATTTACTGGAAATCGCCTTGTCAGTAAGGTGGGTTCACCAATTGTAATCGGAGATCGTCCTTCCTGGAACACTGCCCAAACCCTCTTTCTAATTAATCCAGTCCCACACAGTGGATGTCGTTGCCTTTTTCTTAGGTTTTCTGCAAGAATGAGAGAGATCTCAAGCCCACAACTGAAATCTTGATTGAATAGAAAACACGTTTAGCATGTAGATATGAATGGAAACCATGGAAACATTACGAATAAATAGGAGGATGCCCATGCCCACATTGTATAATCTTAAAAATCAAATTGATCTCGAGCGGTAGGGTTAGCCATGAAAATTATGGGATAACCTATAAGCATCAGTGGTCCTACACTGATCTAGGCCATGTTAGAAACCACCAGCCAGAGGTAAATATTTCAGCGATCTATCAAAGCATATAAAACCATAAAATGAAGGATTCTTCTTGCTACATGACCTCAACTGTGACTGCAACGAATCGTTTTGGACGATGGTAGGATTTGGTGGCCAATTGGATGGAGCTGTGGATTTTGAGCCAACCATGAAATCAAAATGAATTTTGATGTGACGACTGTGCACATATTTGAGCATGGAAGGTTAAAGCTGCCACCCCTTGATCGATGTCTTGTCATTAGATCATGGGATCCAATCCCGCCCCAGTCAATCTCTGCATAAACCCTGGTGGAAGAAGAGAATGGCTACTACAGCTCGGGGCATGGTAATTGAGACAACAAGGGTCGAGTTAGATTTCATGGAAATAATCCTTCTTTGTTTGTTTGTTTTGTCAATGAAATTGTTGTGCATTTATGTATTCTCCTTTTTCTATGTCGAAAACGGCAGCATCGATTGTGCTGATACTTTGCACACTCTTTTCAATTTAGATTGTTGCTGGACATATATTATTTCATATTTATACAAATCAGAATACATACGAGAATTTCTATCATATATTGATATGATAGAAGAGAAAATCAATACAACAAAGGACTAATCCACAATTTCAAAGAATTATTTCTTACAAGCTTTCGGCATTCAACGAATAGTTTTCCAGCCAAATTATAGCATAGTTCTACATTGAAAGATACTTTTTTTCCAGTACTGGGGGTAATTTATTGACTTGCTAATATACGGATCTAGAACTTGAATCTAGAAATTTAATTTTTTTTATCCTTATCAAAACTGGACAATAGATGTAACAAACAATCATAGTGCAACTACTAAATTTATACCACTATGATACCAAATACTACTATGATATCAAAGTATTTTCAGACACACACCTTTTATAAATTAAGCAATCATAATGCAACTATTAAATTTATACCACTATGATACCAAATACTACTGTGATATCAAAATGTTTTCAGACACACACCTTTTATAAATTAAGAAAAAGAAAATTTACATAATTTATGTAAGATATGCAAAAATCTCATTTTTCTTGTTTTCTACACTAAATTTAATATGGATATCTTATCTCATAATCATGTGAATATTACAAGTGTCCATGTTTAATAAATGAAGAATATATTTACTCTTCTTATTACTAATCAAAGGAAATGACCAAGTTCTAAAAGTATATCAAATCTAATAATATTTATTATAAAAATAATAAACCTAGGCTAAGTACTTTAAAACCATCATGGTTAACAAAAATTAGATATTTTTAATTTTTTATTGGTGGAAAAATTTAATTGGAATTTTTTTTTTCAAAAATATAAAATCAATTAAAAATATAAATTACAATTTTTTTTTTTATAATTCCACATATTCCTATGTTTCATAGGATAAAAAATAAAACATAATTTATAGAAACCCAAAATACCAAATATAATGGCCCCATTAGTTTTCATCGACACCTAACCCCACCTTTTTTTTGTTCATCATTCAAAATATAATGGCCCCATTACTTCATCGACACCTAACCCTACCACTTTATTGTTCATCCTTTATCAACATTTACTATTAAAATAACTTTAGCCATGAACAATGATAAAATTTATCTTCATTTTGAGTTGAAGGGTATGTTTTTCATTTCAAGTTGAAGGGTATGTTTTGATCCAACCGTTTAATGATTAAGCATTATAAAATTAGCTACAGTTAAATTGAAAAGAATAAACTAAGTATACATTTAAAAATAAAAATTATTCTACCATGGTTACAACATTAGTAATAATTAATTATCCTTAGAATTCTAGCATAGAGATTCTTTCGAAACCTATGTTGAAGAACTAGAAGGAGTGGGATAAACCAAGGGACTATATAGCATAAAAGGGGATCCAAGTCCTAGTTTTGTGCACACTGAGGGAGAGGAGGCCTAGATAATTGATGTAACGAACCTCCCGTTTGTCACGACATCAACCTCTCATAACAAGTGCAATTTTTTTTGTGTGTGTGTGTGCATGTATACGAGGGTAATAAAGACATTATACTCTGCATCACAACACGACAATGAACATGACGCATGTTACTGTGACAACAACATAACGATCTAAGACGCACATCAATCATCCGGAAACAATGAACGACAATCAACCAACAAAAATATAAGACTAACTACCCACCCATCCTATCCTGCAATGGTTAGGACCTCTAGGACACATAAGCAATGCTCAAGCCCAGGTTCCCATCGATTTTGACCATTTAAGGTCTCAAGGCTAGCGATTATTATAAGGAACAAGGAGGTGTCTACATCCCGCCCGACACAAGCAAACCAAGCCAATAAGAAAAGGACAATCATTAATGAATAAACAACAACCCATTCCACAGAAGGCGCAAGAAAAAAAATGACTTCGCCAAAATCCCGATCAATCACCGAGTCAAGCTAGTCAATAGTCAGTGTCTGTGTTAGTCATTTAACGCAAGCCCATCTTAGCATGCCTGAATGCAAATATCATCAAGGTACAATCTAAATTAACCTTAAAACAAATTCACTTGCAAAATTTTAAATTACGAGTGTCATCAGAGTTTTGTCTAAGACAAATTACCTTAAATTATTATTATTGTTATAAGTATTCTATTTTAAAATCATTATCTAATAATCATGTAAATATATACATAACAATATCCAAGAATAGATTATTTACCTCTTAACAATCCTTATACAAAATTCCTTATCCCACAAGAATATGGTAATAATAATTGTTATTATTCTTATTCTTAAATAATAAATAAAAAGGACACTTCATCACTCAAAACATGTTAATCATAAAAATATCAAACCATTCAGGACCATATAAAGATATCTAATTACATATTTTAAATACCCATACCCATCATCCACTCTGAATAAAAAGGAATCTACACTATAATGGTTCATGTACATTTCGATACACCTATAACATGGTAGAATAATAAAAATCCAAATAAAGATATTATTAATTAAATTAAAAAGAAGAAAGCGAACATTATTAAATAATGAAATGAATACCAAATTACTGTTGGGTGCAAGGAATATCTCAGGTAGCTCACTAAAGGTGATAACCCTTACAGCAACAGTTCTTCACTAAATAAAAACCCCTAAAATCTCCAGGCTATCAATTCCGATGGTATTCTGAACTATAAATTGCCCTCCCAACAGAAATTACTACCATTAGATTTCACCACCCAATCAGTACTAGCATTTAAAAATTTCTTCCTCGGCAATAATTGTCATTCACTAATTTCTGCAATTTCCAACTATCATTCAACTCTCATTAATAATTTACTGTCATTTCATTTACCGTTAATAATTTTACTGCTTATTACATCTGTCAACGTAAAACCCGGTCAAGGCACAGGCGGATTCAGTCTATTAAGGAAATCTGGTGGTCCAAAAGCTAAGTTGTTTCCTTTACATCAAGAAGGTGTTTCCCATTCTAGCATTGTCATACGACCATCATTAAGACGTTGTCCCAAGGGGCAATAGTGTCAATAAATCAATTACACAGATTCCTCTACATGCAGGGATTTGTTGTCGACAGTTTCATTAAGGGATTCTAATATTCATTTTAAAATAAAAAGTTAGAAAAAACTGAAAATGCAGGAATGGTGAAAAGCGATTCGCTCAGAAGAAATTACACGATTCAGCGAATAAATTATATTTAAATGTGCATGCAGTGCATGCGATGTACATAGAAATTGTAACTTGACAGTAATTCCTAAGCCGTCAATGCCTATACTCACGGTCTGAGGATGTTCGGTTCCAGTAAAAAAAAATGGGGATGTCATTAATATGAGATCACACGCAAACAGAGTGTTAAACGCAGACAATTTTTAAAACTTAAATATGTCGTTAATATAACCCCATCGCCAAGCTGTCAAAAGTGGTTAAGAGTTACTGTTGTTTAAAAAAAGACCTGTAATGGTAAAGGTAAAACCCGGTTAAGAGTTTAATCTTGTTTACAATCAAATTGCTGAGATGTAAATGTCAAGGTAACGCTTCCCTTAACCAAATCAGGAGGTAACAAGACTATATGACTTTGTACCATTAAAAATTGAAAGGTTGGGTCAACGCTTAAATCGAAAGATGGTTTGACAAAATCAGGTAATACACAGTGGAAATGAGAGCTCCAAAACGAATTGAATCGTCAACAAATAGGTTCGCTCAGATGAGTCCAGTACCAAACAGACATGCGAATCAGGCAACAAAAACGGGCGCCAGGCACAAAAACACTGGTCCACCACCAAGTCGTGGGCTAAGGAGAAGGAATCAACTGTGGTTAACTTCACGCTGGCTCAACTACTTCTTTTTTTTTTCTTTTTTCTTTTTGTGTGTGTGCATTTAAATTCTGGCAGAAGGGATGAGATGCATGCCAGGTAAAAGAAAGACATTGGGCAAAAGTAATTTATTTTAAATATGCAGATTATAATCACTCTGAACTAAATTTTAAACAAGAGAATCATCAACGAGAAAAATTGCAGAGAGAAACCATGCTAAAATAAAAACACAGTAATTTGCTGAAGTAAATCATAAGCAGAGGGAAAAACGCCTTCCTATAACTGATTGGTTAACGAACTCACAGTCTATGGAATGTGGAAGCAAGGGTAAAATCGCCAGGTTAATTCGTCCCCAAATTATATCAACAACAGAGGGAAAATTTTAATCACGGGCGAAAATAATTACACACTTAAAATGGCATGGACATCAGTGAGACACACTCAATATATATGAAATTGCAGAGAAGAAATGAAAATGCATTCATCAAGTAAACACAGAGTAAATGTCCAGCAAGATAAAAATGCGAAGTAAATCGAGATAACACTAGGTATAAGCATGCCAAATTCATTTACAACCCATATTCATATCCGAGAATAAAGCCTAATGCATTCTACTCTACAAATAAAATATCATGTCGTTGCCTTATCGCCTGCTTCGAATGACGTCCTGCGCTCCGTGCTCTCTCGCTCCCCGACCGTCTAGACTTCATCGGCACCTCCCAGCCAATGCTAGGGGTACTCTTCTTCCCCCTTAGCCCTTCAAGCCACAAAGGGGCCACACACTATCCAGAGGGTACGTCTAGCTCCCAGCTCACCTCGCAAGGCCGAGCTACCACTCCTCTCCGAGTTGGAAAATCCCAACTCCCACAAGTAAATTAGTCAAGTCAATATTCCTACAGCGTAACGTTACACTAACATATGAACCCCTTCTTCCTTCTCCTCCCTCTCTTTTATAGAGTTTAGAACTTCCTTTCTTTCCATAAATCTCATTTAATCAAAGTTTTAATAAAAATTCCTAAAAATTCTCCTTCGTACAAGTGTCACCCATCCCCCACATTCCTCCATTAATTATTTTATTTAATTAATTAATTGTCTTATTTCCCTCACCCACCTAGAGTTACCCCTAAAATCACTCCTAGGTGTCCCTAAATTCCCTTACAGGTTTTAAAGGATTTCCCTAAAATGAAATTGCTAAATCAGTTTAAAATTAACAGGTTCTTAAATACAGATTCTTTACTAAGTTGGCTTCTCGCTTTTTACCTTGAGTTCCCCTCTTTCCCTCTTTAGGTTACCTCCTTTCCCTATTTTCCTAAGTTTTATATTTCCTTCTTTCCCCTTTTTATTTGAGCTAAAAACGACAGTTGTGCAAATTAACCTCTTTTTCCTTTTATTATTAATTTAGCACCCTTTTAAATTATCAAAAGTTAGAATAAATTAATTTCCTCCTTACATTTTATATCCACAGATTTTATTTAATTTCTTACTCTCTTCATGTTACCAAAAATTTTATGAAGACCAAAATTATTACTTAAGTGGTTTTAAATTTTATTATTTTTATTCTTTTTTTTATATAAATATATATATTTTTTAAAGGTAGACAAAATTTTACCCCTAGCGAAATTTTAGACTTAGAACTTAGATTCTGAACTGGGTGACATTTAATTAGGGAAGTTGTTTTAAAATTTCTTAATGTGTTAATTTTCTTAGGGCCATCTAGGTTCATCCCTCTATCATCATCAACACAATGTGCCCTTCAGGACGCACTAGGTGCTCCAAGGGTACCACTCACCTCATCTGTTCCCTTGCCCGATGTGCCTTTCAGGACACACCACGTGCTCCAAGGGTGCCACTTGCCTCTTGACTGATTGGTAGACATCAATAACCCTTGTAGTCAACACTCCACCAGGTGAACTTGTGGGAGACTAAGGGCTTCTAAGGAATAAGACCCCTGCCTTATTGCGTGCCCCTTAGAATCATCGTGAGCGACTGTTGCAGTCTACCCTCACGACATCGTGGGTCCTCTCGAACTAGGTAATCGTTAACCTACAGTTTGAGCCATGGCGAGAGTGCTAGTAGGCTGTGGCAGGGCTGCTGTCAACACCTCTCCCTCAACCTCTCTGGTAGTCATGTGTGACCCCTTTACTCCATATATGAGTCTGGTCGGTAAGCTATTGCCAGCCTGCATCATCAACAAATCATGTCATAACATATCGACATCATATCATCTAATGAGATGCACTAATATCACAGTAAAACAATCAAACCCCAATGGCACATTCCCTGACTCGATCCAGATTCCAAGGGGTTCCATCAATGCCTCTGCATCCTCAAGGTCCAAAACCCTGCACACTCAGTAAAATCGAGTCAATAGCACATGTCTATGTCCAAGCGGTAATACAACATGTCATCATCCCATAATGCCTCATAATAAAAATCAAAAGTTTTAATAGCATACTAATCCAAATCACTTGTGAGCAAGTGTCCTCAAAGAACAAGTTCGCTCAGTGTGCCAGAGCAGGATGTTACAATTGGGATGGTTGTTGGATAGTTTAACTCTTTGTAAATTTCAAAAGTTTGTTGAGTGAGGAAGATTAAAGTTCCAAGCGTTAGGAATTTACCCTTATGGAATCATAGATTCAACTTAGGGGTGGGCTCTCACATAAAGAGTACTAGTATCACAAAGAGCTTGTGGCTAGGAGCAACGTACTTCTTCTACAGTCAATAGGTGGTGAATTACTAGATAAATAAGTGTTCTTTTATTATTTTATATTTGTGTAGAAATGGTTGATGCTCATGTTATAAATTTATTAATATGTTTTTAATCTGAATTTTACTGTAGAGGATTGGGTGTATGTAGTGAGATAATAATTTAATGTTGATGGTGGTGTAAATTTTCTTTTTTTGTTTAATTCTACAACAAAGCCATGAAATCATTTTAAGTATAGATTATGTCCTTTTGTATGAAAATGCATTGGAAAGGTATGTACCTTAAGTATTTAAAAGGAATCTGTGAAAGAATGATTCATATTCCCATTAAATATTCCTAATATCAAATATATGAACCTTAGGAAATATCCTTTTGAGATCTTAAGAGGTTTTCTCTTCGAAACTTGAATTCTAAAATATTTTCTATAGGTGCATGTTGTTTTACTTCCTAGTGATTTTCCTGAGTGCAAGTGCATATTATTATAGTTTTTAGTATGCACTCTCTTGAATTATTTGGAAGGAAAATTTTATTTATAATCTTTTCCTTATTCATTTCCCAAGTAATGGTTTTGATTAGAATATCTCTAATGATTTTATAAGTTGTTGTTATGGATCCCTCATTTTCCTGAATGCAAGTGCTTTTTAGTATGCACTCTGGAAAATTTTATTTATAATCTTTTCCTTATTCATTTCCCAAGTAGTGGTTTTGATTAGAATATCTCTAAAGACTTTATAACCGAGTTTGTTGTTATTGATCCCCGTAATTAATATACAAAATAATTTGTCTATAATTCAAAATATGTCATATGGGTAAGCGTGAAGTTTTGAAGAGAGAAGCATTACATCGAAATGAACTCACCCACCAAAAAATTGAAACACATAAATCCTATATTAAGATATATGTTGCTATCAAACATGTAGTAATTTCTATGGATCCATTAAGTTGCTACATATTACCTATATATATATATATATATATATATATATTTATTTATTTATTTTCAAGTGATTGTAGATTCATGGTTTCGTTTACATTGAGTTTCAAAGCAAGAGATTATGGTGTTTTTTAGATACCCTATAGTCTCAACTATACAAAAATGTTAATGGGTATGTGATATAATGGTGTCAAAGAAGAAATTTAAGTTAAAAGGAGGAAATGGAGTGTTACAATAGTGGTTGGGTATGTTACATCTATATTTTTTTGAAATAGGCACTTCAATCTTATTTTATAATATATAAGCATTTTAAAAAAAGTTGATTTAAAAGAAGTTATTTAGAGTAACATATATGTGAATTTCTTGAGTATTAAAATCAAAAGTATGGTCGAAGTTTCAAGGTTGATTTTCATGCACTTGGGACAACAAATTTGGAATCACAAGTAAATAAGGGGGAAATCCACCTTGTCGATCTTCAATAGTTATTAGAGTTTAGGTAAAGGGTAGGGAAAATTAGGCTAGGTTATTGTAGATTAGGTTGAAGGTCTAAGCAATGAATAGTAGATGTGTGGAAAAAAATATCAACCAATGTAATGTCGCTCATCTAGAACCCTTTGTAATTGTACATATAAGATGGTGGGTCACTGGTACTAATNTTTATGTAATATATATATATATATATATATATATATATATATATATATATGATGGCAAAACTCTGGCACCTAGTTTTGGTGTTGAACGCATCTAAGTAAGTGCACGAAGAATTTTTATAAAAACATGGTGCCCACATTTTTTGTGTTGTACACACCTAGGCAAGTACGAAAATTGTATTGTGTTGCATGCACTTGGGCAAGTGCACAGTAATGACATAGAAGTGTGCGGCGTTGAGTTATATATATATATATATATATATATATATATATATATATATATATATGCATTGAGGCAAGAGAGCCCGTGTGAGTATGAGGCTAGTGTGTTGGGACGCAGATAGACAAGCGTGCCTATCCATGCAATTATAATCATGGTTATTAATATAATATTGCATCACTACACACAAACATAATGAGACGAAAAAATATGGGGGGATGACTCCACCAAAAAAGGGAAAAGGGGAAAATATTTTAATAATATTTCTGAAAAGTGTAATCTAGATATGTTTTTAATCTAAGTGCACGAGGGAAGGAAACATGTTACCAAGTGGCTTAAAGATACTTCTAAAGGTGACAAGTGTCAAGTGGAAGGAATGCAATATATATTTCCATCCTTACTGTATTTTGGGCATGATTACATTATTATGGAATTATTCGAAAGGAATTCAAGGAAAGAATTCATGTTTCACGATCTCATGAGCATAAGGGGGTGGGACTGTATGGAAAATTTGATTATTACTTTATCTTCACCAAGATGCTTGTAAGGAGTTGATAGGTTGTAACCTGAGTTACCGTTGAGGAGACGGGTTGACAGACCATGAGCAATCTTTCTGGGTCAGATATTGGTTGTTAGACTCGGGAGCATACTCTCCAAGTGAGAGTATTGTTGAGAATTTTTCCTGGGTGAGATCATAATTACTTGCAGAGATTAGAGACTTCATGTTTGTCCTGTTGCTAGTAACCCTGAGAAGGGAAGTGGGGCAGTTGAAGGAATGTTGTGCAGAGAAAGGGAAAAGTTCCTTGGGTGTGACATGTGCATGGGGAATAACGGACCATGGGCTACTTGCAACAATAAGCACGTTTGATTGAGTAATTTTGTTGTGAGTCATACCTTAGTGTGTTACTAGAAGTCGTTTTCCCTCATGGAGTTGAGCCCCAGCTCAAGGGTAACCTGTTGCTGAAAGATTATGAGCAACAACGTCTATGGCTAGAAGGAACATCTGAATCAAGTCTGCAGTTGGTGACTTTCATAAAAGATATTTTTTCTTAATGTACTTATCTTGTTTACTGTGTTCTTGTCTATCTATGTTTGACATGGGTTAATTCTTGTATGTTGTTGCATATAACTATTTGTTGTTATTTTATTTAATGTTGCTTGCACATGTAAAAATGGGGATTATAGGTTATATTAGTAGTTGTGCATGGATATGACAAATGTGGTTATTCTTTCTAGTTAAGTTAACCTTGTGATTTTTTTTATGAGTCATCATGAAAGAATATTGAGTGGTTGGGTGTGTAGGGTTGTAGCCTATTGGCATAAAGAAGTTGGAATTCATGTGTAGGTTTAAGGAAATAAACCTCACACACAGTGAAATCATAAGTGGCACATGATGCCTAGATGGATGTGTGTGCAATTATACAGTGTGATGAACATGCTAGTGGGCACAATTATTTGAGTTTCTTCCACTACTTAATGTTGTATCGTAAAGATAATGTTTTGTTCGATGTGATAAGTTGTGTGGCATGAATCAAGCTTGAGATGAGTGTGTTGATTCAAGTGATACTGCACAAACATGTGCTAGATTAGAATTCATCTATTGAAACTTTAGAGTAACATTCCTTAGCAGTACGACAAGGATGTTACAGTTTGTTGACTTAGAGCTACAAAATTTGAGGTTGTGTGACATGGCCCAACCTAGGGTGGCTAGGGACGTTACAAAGTGGTATCAGTGCAATATAGAAGTGATGTATGGAGTAGCATGGCACAACCTATACTTGCATGGCCAGAATCTAGCATGAATAGAAGTGTGTGTTAAGAATCGGTGCTCCATTATGCAAGGTTTAATTGCGCAAAAAAATAATAGCGTGTGGTATATGTTTGTGATGCACGCAAGAAAAATGATGTGTACGTGTGCACACTAGAGCTTGGAATGTTAAAATTATTCAAGGATTCCGAGGAAGGGATTCTGACAAATGGCGCAAGGTTTTCATGTAGTTTTTGCATGAAACCATATAAAAAAATCTTAATTGCCAACAAATTTTGCGTAATTATAAGAAATTAGAGAAGGAAAGAGTCAGTACAGAAGGTTAAAAGCATGGAATATGCACAAAGGACTTATAGTCCTGATGATGAATTTGGATATTTGTATGTCATTTTGGGTTATGATGGTACATAATCCAAGGAAGATCACATGAACTTGGTAGAAGCTCTAAAAGTATTCAAGAAATATGTCCAGAGCTATAAGACTGATAATGAGATTCTTATGAGAGCTAAGGCACAATAAGATGAATTTAATGTCAAATTGTTGCAAAGTATGGATAGAATAGAAAATAAAATGGATAAGGAAAAAAATCGATAAGATCAAGAAGTCGCAAGTCTCATGATGAGAAAATAAGAGAAGAAAGAAGTGTTGGTAAGCATTCTTTCAGGAAAATGTGCAACAACTCAAGTCCATCTCCTTCCAGAAAGCATAATAGAAGGAATAGGGTGGACAAGCTACAAGGAGAAATGAATAAGATCAAGCCTCCTACCTTTGACGGTGAGAACAATAAGGATGGATATGTGGAGACCTGGTTGTTGGGTATGAGAAAGTATTTCTAACTGCATAATTATTCTACACAGGCAGAAGGGATAATTGTTATCTATCAATTAAAAGGAAAGGAATCAATGTGGTGGGATCAATACATGAAAGAGCAACACGTCGAAGGGAAGAAAATGACTCGAAAAGAGTTCAATAGGTATTTCCAAAAGAAATACTTAACCGAATGGTACTATGATAGGAAAATGAAGGAGTTCTTCGAACTAATATGTGTAGCATGACGATAGATGAGTATGAAAGAATATTTTTAGAGATGTTGAAATATGTTCCTTTTATCAAGGATGAACAAGTGAAGATTCAGAGGTATCTAAGTGGGATACCCTCATTTATCAATGATAAGATACAATATGATGACATTAAAATGTTATAAGAAACCATAAGGTGTGCTAAGTGTCTTTATGAGAACAAAGGGGAAGAGTGAATTTCCAAAAAGAATGGGAAGACAAGATGAAAAGAAAGGTGGATAAGAGGAAGAAAAGGTATAATCTAACATTTTTTAGAAACACTATGTAAGGACAGATGACTCTCCAGGAGCCCAAAATGTCAAAAATAGTAAGATAAAAGTTATGGAAACAAAAGATGCAGTGTTGAGGTTGTGGTGGAAATCATATATGCAGAGATTGCCCTCAAAGAGGTGATACAGTGAAAATTGCATACAATATACAACAAGTTGTGATAGTGGAGGACATGGGTAGAAATGTGCCAAAGATTTACGACGCGTTGGATAACAAGCGAGATGAGCTATTTTAATTGTCTCAAGAGCTAGTCCTTGTTATCTAGATCCTAATATGGTGGTAAGATTCCATTTTCCACGAAGCAAGCTTGGATAACCTTGGTTGGTGCAATTAGCTATAGGAGCAAAGAGGAAAATTAATGCGATGGTCAAGGGATATCCTATGGAGATGAATGGACTACGCACTAGAGATAAGTTGAATATTATACCTTTGGTCTCATATGATTTCCTCATTAGTATGGATTAGTTGGACGAGCACCATGTTTTCCTAGATTATTACAATAAGGCATTCACTTATTTGGATGAGGAAGGAAATTTGAGACCATTTCAAGGAATTCCAAGAGTTGTGACTATCAAATAAGTTTCAACATTGAAGTTGAATAAAATTTTTGGCAACGGATGTCAAGTATTTGCAGCGCACATGGAAGAGGCACCTAAGGATAAAGTGTCAAATGCAGAAGACTGCTTAGTAATAAAGGAATTTGAGGATGTCTTTAAAGAGATACCGATATTTCCTCCAAAAATAGACGTAGATTTATCCCTAAATCTGAAGTTGGGAGAAAGACATGTATGCAAGTCTCCTTACAGGATGAGTATGCCAACACTGAAGAAGTTGCAGATGCAACATGAAGAGATTTAAAGAAGGGGTATATATGCCCAAAGATACTTTTTGAAAGATACTTTTTTCCAGTACTGGGGGTAATTTATTGACTTTCCAATATATGGATCTAGAACTTGAATCTACAAATTATTGTTAATTAATTTGAATTAGAAATTTAATTTTTTTTATCCTTAACAAAACTGGACAATAGATGTAGCAAAAAATCATAGTCCAACACTACTAAGTACTCTAAAATATTCAGTGCTCTGCTTCAACATATTCATGATAGCAAGCTCTAATACCACTATGATACCAAAGTGTTTTTAGATACACAACTTTTATAAATTAAGGGAATTATTTTTTACATAATTCATGCAAGTCATCTTTCTCGTTTTCTACACTAAATTTAATATGGATATATTATCTCATAATCATGTGAATATGACAAGTGCCCATGTTTAATAAATGAAGAATATATTTATTCTTGTTATTACTAATCCAATGAAATGACCAAGTTCTAGAAGCATCTCGAATCTAACAATATTTATTATATAAATAATAATCCTAGGCTAAGTACTTTAAAATCATCATGGCTAACAAAAATTAGATATTTTTTATTTTTTATTGGTCGAGAAATTTAATTTGAAAAATATTTGTCAAAAATATAAAATCAATTAAAAATATAAATTGCATTTTTTTTATAATGCCACATATTCCTATATTTCATACAATAAAAAATAAAACATAATTTGTACAAACCCAGAATACCAAATATAATGGCCCCATTACTTGCATTGACAGCTAACTCCTCCACTTTTGTGTTCATCATTAAAAATATAATGTCCCCATTACTTCATCGACACCTAACCCTACCAATTTATTGTTCATCCTTTATCAACATCATAGGTCCCACCTCTGTTGAATCACACTCATTACTATTAAAATAATTTTAACCCTGAACAATGATAAAATTTCAAGGGTTACTCTTCATTTTGAAGGGTATGTTTTGATCTAACCCTTTCATGATTAAGCATTATAAAATTAGTTACAGTTAAAATGACAAGAATAAACTAAGTATAAATTTAAAAATAAAAATGATTCTACCATGGTTACAACATTAGTACCCTGGTAACAATTAATTATCCCTAGAATTCTAGCATGGAGATTCTCTCGAAACCTATGTTAAAGAACCAGAGGGAGTGGGATAGACTAAGGGACTATTTAGCAGAAAAGGGGATCGAAGTATTGGTTTTGTGCACACTGAGGGGGAAGAGGCCTAGATAATTCAGATGGTTGTTAGATAGTTTAACTCTTTGTAAATTCAAGAAGTGTGTTGAGTGAGGAAGATTAGAGTTCCAAGCTTTAGGAATTTACCCTTGTGGAATCATATATTCAACTTAGGGGTGGCCTCTCACATAAAGACTACTGGTATCAAAAAGAGCTTGTGGCTAGGAGGAATGGCCAATTTGTTGTTGTTATGGATCCCTATAATTAATGTGATTTTTTTTTTGTCTATAATTCAAAATATGTGATCTAGGTAAGTGTGAAGTTTTGAAGAGGGAAGCATTATATAGAATTGAACTCACCCACAAAAAAATTGAAACGAATAAATCCTGCATTAAGATATATATGTTGTTTATCAAACATGTAGTATTTTCTATGGATCCATTAAGTTGCTACATATTACTTGTAGTAGTCTCTCTCTCTCTCTCTCT
>ML780898.1:137151-158359 GCA_009831015.1 Picea engelmannii | reverse complement strand
TAATATATATATATATATATATATATATATATATATATATATATATATATATATATATTGCATTTTATTATATATATATTTTGTAATTGTTTATCATGACACACATATATACAATTTTTGGGTTGTGTAATTTTTAAGATTTATTATTTTTTCTTTTATTTGTTTAGAATTGGGGAAAATTATTTTTGTATATTGTTGAAACAAAATAAATGAAAAATATAATATTTTTTTTTCTCAATACACAATCTAATTTTATTTCTAAGGTGTACTTACACTCATGCTTTGAAGTTCCATCCAAAGTAGATAGAGATTTTTCCTAGCTACAACACCACCACTAGTACCACCATTTATTTTTCAGCCTTAGCTCATATTGAACCCTCACAGTAGCAACCTTGAACCCCTATAGGGATCCTTTGCTTGCTTCAGTCCTCCTTTCATAGAGTAGATTTCCCTCCACAAGTCTTAGTAATAGTTTCTATCCCGCACACAACTCTCTCTGTGAAGTAGAATGACCTAGTGAATGCTATGGAAATTTAGACATTGCCCAACTTTGTTCTCTCTTACTCCATCTTTCAAAAATGGAAAGCTACCTATGACTTGAATTCTTCTTCATCCCCTTCTCCCAGCAATCATTTTCTCAGATTCTCCTTCTTGAGATGAACAATGATCTAGTAGCCTCCTTGTCCCTTGATCCCCCTAATCCACTCTCACCCTCTACTATAGTTGTCTAAGGAATTAATTCAAGGAATCATTGCTTAAAAGAAACTTAACAATATTACACAAATGAATCCCTAGCTCCCTAGAGTTCAAATTGTGAACAAAGCTTTCATCACTTCCATCAAAGTGATAGAATATGGAATGGAGTAGAGGAACTAATATAAGGAGAATGAGCTTCTCTTCATTGTTAATGACCTCTATCCAAAGCTAGAATATCTACACAAATGGATTATATCTACCTGGAGATTGGAAATGAAGGATGAAGCCTTAATTTACTTGTCTGCAATAGGATTCTTCATTGTCGACCTCAACCTTTCAAAGCATAGATATTTGATCATTAACTCCAACCTTTGGTTGGAAAAGTAACACTATGTATGAAAAAATGGACCCAAACTTTTGATCATGCAACATACTCACTCATTGCTACTCTAGTTTTGGTAAGGACACTAAACCTTACTTTGCAACTTTGGGGATTTGATTCACCCTAGGGAATCATAAAATTTGTTAGTAAATTAAAAAGAGAATAGAGAAAAAATTGTGGCATATAATCAGATAGGTCTGTATAGGTGTGCCATGGACTTCAAAAAATGCTTATTGGCAAAAGATTAAGTTGGTGGCCAAAGACTACTCTTGCACATAGCTTCTAGATTATGAGCATGTTTCATTTCGATGTAGGGATTGTTTCAAAGCATCAGGAATAAGCATAAAAGAATGTCACCTTATAAAACCACACAGGAAACCCACATGGCATGATGAGTCAATACAGTAAGGTCAACTCATAAGAAAGGATCCCCTAAAGGCCATATTGCTTCCAAAGAACACCACAAACAATAAATTTATGCAATTCAATAACACATTAGGGAGGGAAAAGGATGATGATCGCACCCATTTCCTAAAATATTTAATAGATAAATTCACCATTCGTTCATCCAACATAACCAACTTTTCACCAACAACCTTCAAAATAATAACATCATCAATTATATTTCTATCTCAACATATAGAAACAAAGTTAGAAATAACTCCAATAGTAAGGGATCTAATATACAAGCACACCCCATCGCCCCCCTCACACCCTAATCCTACTCATTTCTCTCATATCCATCGATGATAACCCCCCCTCATCCCCCCTTTAGAAATGAGATGTGTGAATTGGTGTGATGTAATAAAGGAGGAGGAACAGGTCTTAGAAGTCTTGGAAATATCACAAACCCTCCTAGGAAAGGAGCAGAATATCTTTTCAAATATTGAAGAATGAGAGACGTGATAATCAACCACACCATTCCAAGGCTGCTAGAATGAATGGATGAAAAAATCCTAGAGAGAAAGAAATCACCCTCATATACATTGACCTATGTGACAAAAAAAATCCTTGTAATCTATTTTATATATGCATTATTTCTATATAAATTTGTGTTCTCAATTTATCAGTATTTAGAAATGTCAACTAGGTTTTGAAAGATACTCTTAAAGAAAAATAAGAATTATTGCTTGAGAATCCCCTTGCATCAATAGAGACAAAGGATTCCCTTGGAGAGACAAATCTATCATGACATTGTGTACCTCATCTTTTCCCAAGTTATGCCACATATTTTGACTCAATATAATATAACCATTCAAACCAAAGAAATAAAAATATAACACACACACAACTCAATATAATATAACCATTCAAATCAAAGAAATAAAAATATGACACACAATTTAATATGATATAATTGTTTCAATTATATATATATATATATATATATATATATATATATAAAAGATTCAATGATGAATTTACAAATCAAATTCAACACATTATGGAAGAGATGAAAAGATTTCACTCGTTAAAAGTTAAATTTTTAAAAAACATTTTATTAAAAAGAGAAAAATTCATAATTTTTAACACTTAATTTAAAACTTAAAAGATAATTCAACAAACCCTCAATTGAAGATTAATTTAACCCTAATGAAGAGTTTGTTGGGTTCCTCATGAATAAAGTACCAAGTAATTTGGCATTGATCATTGACTAAAAGTATGTGAATGGATGGCAAATCATGAATAAAGTTCCAAGTAATTTGACATTGATCACTTGATCTGACTAAAAGTAGATAAGTGGATGACAAACTGCCTAAAAATATCTAAGTAGATTTTTTATTTGAGGTTTATATGTGACCATATACATCATTTTGTATCATAGTATAAAAGACCATCTTATTGAAAATACACTCTACAATGTGTTGAGATTTTATAGAGACGAAATGAATTTGTAAGAAAAAAGAGCATCATTTTGTATCATAGTATAAAAGGCCTTCTTACTGAAAATACACTCTACAATGTGTTGAGATTTTATAAAGACGAAATGAATTTGTATGAAAAAAGAGAAGATGCGAACATCCACACAGAAGGTGAGTAAACTCCATGAACTTGTTTTTGCCAAATTCTATTTAAACACAATCAAATTCAATTAATTTTTTTTCTTTCAAATTTACATTATAGAATTATGCAACATTGCCCATGAACCAAAAATGGAAGGATATCAAAGTAAGTTAATGATTCTAAATTATTAGAGAGAATAAATAAGTCTTGGAAAATATTGAAATTGTACATATATCTCTTTACTAAGCATATGGTTGGTTGTAAGTGGGAGTGGGAATGCCTTGAAGAAGTTCAAGGAAAATTAAAAGCAAATCATGTGATCTCCCTCGAGAATTACATCATTAATAAAAAAAAAACGACGACTGGAGGAAGTCCAAATGTAAGACGGAGAGTTCAGTTACGTCTTTGAATGTTGTTTTGTTTATATCGTCCGTGTAACTGAATATTTAAGGTTTTTTTTTTTAACAATTTTGAATAAAAAGCCAACAACTACGTGAGGAAGTCCGTGTGTAGGCCTAGACTTAAGTTACAATATAATTTAACAATTGTCAATGTTTTAAAATTTAATATAATTTAGTTATTAGTTAGTAGTGAGAATAATTATTATTAGTTGTTATTCATTAATCTGGCTTTACTCATATGATGATTATATTTAAAGATGTTTTCTACATTTCAATATGAGGGAGATATTCAACATGAAGTTGATAAGTGGTATTAAAAAAATATTAAAAAAAAAAAAAATTTAATGTACATCTTAAGTAATATAATTTTATATTAATTTTATATAATTATAATTATAATAATAATAATAATTTAATTTTAATGTCACGATCAAGCCAAACAAGAGAAAGATCTCATTGGCACACAAATGTTAGACATGTTTGCTTAACATGGAGTTAGTTATGTGAATGCTAAAGTCTACGAAGGTATGAACTTGAACCCTTGACTTTCAAGAAGGAAATACATGTTCTTAACAATTAGATCCACTGAGGTAATTCCTTCCACGTGAGTTGACAACTTGTTACCTACACACACATATCAAGTTTTTCACTCTAAAAGAGGTTTGCACTTGGTGAGATTAGATCCCTCTTGGCATGCATGATAAATTGGGAATGAAGATTAAAATCATGATACTTGAAATGATTTCCCTTAGTAGTCTTGAACTGTTAACTTAACTTAAGTTGTCACTTGGATGATTTTTAAAATTTCTAAAATTTAAAGTCTGCTCAATTAAAAAAAACATAGACTATATATATAAAGTATTATTTATTTTTAATATTATTATTATTTCTATTACTTTAGTATTTACTCAAATAAAATGGTCACACACACACACACTATATATATATATACTATTGCTTTAGTATATTATTTTTACTTTAGTAAATTTACTACTCCTTTAGAATTTACTATTACTATATGTATATCACTAGTATTATTTATTTTCAATATTAATATTATTTCTATTACTTTAGTATTTACTCAAATAACACAAGCGCACACACACACACACACTATATATATATATATATACTATTGCTTTAGTATATTATTATTACTTTAGTAAATTTACTACTCTTTTAGAATTTACTATTACTATTACTATTCAAATTTACTAAAGCGAGCTAGATCCTTTTTAACAATGATATATCCAAATATTTAATATTATTTCATAGTTAAGATGTTATATTGGTTGTTAGTCGGAATAGCATCGAGGTGGAAATGGAACTTTAATCAAATCAAACCGCTTTTCTTGGAGCAACCGCAAGCTAGGGTTTGGATAGTCGTGACCATTGCAAAGGGTAGCATGAGCACCAGAGGAGGGGGTAAGGGGACCCCCTCATACAAACATATAGTGGTAGATAGAGGGAAAGGGCCAAGGGGTGTAGTATTCAAGGCACCAATGATAGGCACCTTGGGATCAGACCCTGGAATAGGTCAAGAAAGAAACAAGGGGAAAAGTGAATGCAGAGAAGAGGAAGCAAGAGAAACTCAAAACGAGACACAAGACACAATGAAGACCCACTGGACCGAAGGGTGTAACCCATGCAAACTCAAAGCAACACTGATAGCCAAGGTGGTATTAGAGGATTTGCAGACGCAACTCTACAAAGATCAAATGAAGGTGCATGCACTAATATGAAAATTTATGGGATTATAACCCATGGAAAAAGCGCTTCGCAACTGGATCAAATATCACTGGAAGCCAAATGGGGAAGTGGAGCTCCATCTGGGCTCGAAAGGTTTCTTCACAGTGGTATTCATAAACCTGGAGGACAAAGACAGAGTATTTGAAGGAGGGCCATACTTCCATGCATCAGCAGGATTGTACATACAGCCATGGAAGGAGAATTTCTCCCCAGAAAAAGAGACCTTCAAAAAGGTATCGGTCTGGCTGAGACTCTACTCCCTACCTTTAGACTACTAGTTACCCTCCACTTTCGAAGCGATAGGGAATAAAATGGGGATATATATAAATACTATAGAAGCAACCCTGAAAGGGAGATACACATCCTACACAAGAATATGCATAGAGATGGATGTGTCGGGAGCACTCCCAGAAGCAATATGCCTATAATTCAAGGATGAGGAATGGATCCAAAACATCGATTATGAACAAATCCCATTCTGATGCAGAAGATGCCATGAACATGGCCACCTGATCAGGAAATTCCAAACCATAGCAGGATGAGGAGGGATTTGTTAAACCAAACCCCAAAAGTAGAGCCAACAAAAGGCAGAGCATAGCCCAGGCAATAAATAACCCAGAAGTCCAGTTGACCCCAAAAGGAAGGGATAAAACCAATCAATGGGTAGAGGCCTAGAAAGATACAACAACAGCTCAAGAACTCGAAGAACAAACACCAAATGAGTCCACTGACCGACCTAACAACCAGAAGGAACAAGGAAGTTGCGCAACTCTGATGGAAGGAGAAATCAGAGATGACAACACCCCAATGCAAGACACAGAGGGAGAGGTGGAAATGACAACTAGTGAAGTAGGCACAAAAGATCTAGAGCTTAGAGACCTAGGGGAAAGGGAAGGGATAGAACTCACGAGAATATTGGAGCAATGGAAAAGACAGGGAGTGGACAATGTACCAAAAGAGCAACTAGACCACATCTAGTACTTGTTCCTCCTAAGGGAGGAAGCCAAATCTAGAGGCCAAAACCGAGCACACGGGGAGATTGAACACCTAGGAGTCAAAGCTGACGAGGTACAACCACAACTCTCACCCAAACAGACATGGAGGAAAAAAGGCAGGAAATCCAACAGTGTAGCCCTGCAGGAGCTTGGAGCGCTAATGATAAACTCAGGTAAGATCAAAAAAATATTCCCCAAATCCCCCCCACATGTTTAAATGAAGGTTATAACTTGGAATACAAGAGGCCTAAACAACACAAGAAAATAGCGAATCCTTAGGAGTAGACTGTCCAAGTGTAATAGAGAAAGAATGGAAACAATCAATCAACAACAATGGTGTAAGTACAATATGGTTGCCATTGGAGGACACCAAATTGTAGGAGGCATCCTCACCCTATGGAACCCACAAGTACTAAGCTTAATAGCAGCCGAAGTGATAAGGCATACCATTATGGTCCCCATGCAAATCATTTGGAACACAGAGGAGATTTTATGCACTAATGTGTATGGACCCCAAGTGCCAAAGGATAGGAGAGGAATGTTAAGTGATCTAGCAGACCTCAAACTACTGAGCCAACAACCTCCATTGGATCCTAGCAGGGGATTTCAACATCATCACGTCACTTGCGGAGAAAAAAGGAGGGACAAGAATATTGGATAGAGATGGAGAGGAATTCTCAAAATTTATAGACACGGTGGAAATGGTAGATATGAAAACCAAAAAAGGCCATTTCACCTGGAATAATAAGCAAATGAGTCAACATTAGGTAGCAACAAGAATCGATAAATTCCTAGTGTCAGAGTCAGTCATTACACAGGGGCTAACCTTAGACTGCAACATCCTTCCATGGGGGGGATCTGATCATTGGCTAGTGCAACTAGAAGCAAGCTTCCCGACCACACCAAAGAACAAACCCTTTAGATTTGAGAAATTTTGAATCGAAAACCCAACTTTTAAGAAAAATATCAAACAGTGGTGGAGTGAAGAGAAACTAGAGCAAGGGACAAGGATGTTCAAACTCTACAAGAAACTAAAATATATCAAATATATGCTCAAGGAGTGGAACAAGGACACCTTTGGGAATATAAACCAAGTGAAGAAAAGCATAGAAGAAAAAATGAAAAAACTCCAGGAAACTTGCATTTTGGAGGGCTACAATGAGAAATGGAAAAAGGAGGAGATCCAGATGACCCAAGAATGGGATGAAAGGTGCCAAAAAGAATAAACTCTCTAGTGACAAAAGTATTGGATCAGATGGATAAAGGAGGGGGAAAGGAACACCAAGTTCTTTCAAGGAATAACCATGGCCATAAGAGCCCATAACAAAATCTTGAAGATAAGGGACCCAAATGGAATGGAAAGAGAGTCCCATAAGGACATGGAAACAAGTCTTGTAAACCACTTCCACGGGATTGCCCATGAACTTGACCAAGATAGAATGGAGGCCATACGAAAGGTGACCCAACATATCCCTCGCCTGGTAACAGAAGAACAGAACAAAAACTTGATCAAGCCCATTGCGAAGGAAGAAATAGACCAAGCACTCCAAGAAATGCCCAATGGAAAATCCCTAGGCCTAGATGGGTTCACAATGGAGTTATTCAAATCTTGTTGGGAAGTCATCAAACAAGATGTCTACAAGGTAGTGGAAGACTCTAGAAGGTCAGCCTCCATCCTAAAAGCACTAAATGCTACTTTGATAACACTCATCCCCAAAGAAAATGGAGCTAAAACTCTCGATCGTTATATACCAATAGCACTGTACAATGTGGTGTATAAGATAATTTCCAAGGTTATAGCCAACAGATTAAAACCATTACTACCCACACTGGTGTCACAAGAGAAAGTGAGGTTAGTAGAAGGAAGGAAAATAATGGACAATATTATCCAAGCCCATGAATTGATCCACACCTTGAAGCTTCAGAAAAGAGGGGGAATGATAATACAATTGGACCTAGCGAAAGCCTACGACAAAATCAACTGGCACTATATGGCCAGAACCTTGTAATCCTTCAACTTCACCCAGCACTAGATCTGATGGATAACCAACCTCGTATCCACAACAAGCTTCTCACTACTAGGAAATGGAGCCCCTACCAAACCATACTGGCCCATGAGATGAATCATACAGGGAGATCCATTATCCCCCTTCATATTCATCATAATGATGTAAGGACTCAGTCAAAGTATAAAAAGTGAAACCACAACAATGGAAATAAAAGGTATCAAACGTTACAAGAATTGTCCAACTTCCACACACCAACAGTTCCTGGATGATACCTTACTTCATGGCATGCCCATAGTCAAGGAAGTAGAAGCCTACAAGCGAATCTTAGATGAGTTTGGGGAAGCCTATGGGGCTGAGATAAACTAGTCCATATCAATGATCTTCTTCTTTAACACCAACCCAACTATCTAAAGGAGTTTAGCCAACATCCTGGGCTTTGAACGAAAAACCCTCCCAACCAAGTACTTAGGCATCCCCCTGATAGAAAAATCCTACAAGATGTCAATGTGGGAAGGAATAAGCAACAATCTTCAAGACCGGGTAAACAATTGGACTTTCATATCCCTCAGCCTAGTAAGAAGACTTATCCTAACCAAGTCGGTTCTGCAAGCTATCCCAACGTTTATGATGTCATTTTTCCCAACCCCCAAGGGAATTCTAAAAAAAATAAGAACCATACAAAGGGAATTCCTATGGCGCAGAGCAGAAACAAGGAAAAAATGGGCACTAGTGGCTTGGGAGAAGGTGTGTAAGCCAAAGAGAAAGGGAGGCCTTTGACTACACAACCTAGAAGTAACCAACGATGCCTATGGGATGAAGCTTTGGTGGAGATGGGCCAAAGAAATGACCATGCCATGGGTTAACCTGTGGAAGGCAAAGTATGCCCCAGATATTAGTAACTAGGACAAAATCTTCTTCGGAGGCACCAAGGAGGGTTCAACCATCTAGAACTTAGCCTGGCGCAACAAGACCTGGATCCAGACACACAGATTTTGGGAAGTAAGGAATGTAAGAACCGTAAGATTCTGGGAGGATTCCTGGCAACAAGAACCCAAAATGGAACAACTGGGCCTCTTTCAGGATAAATCCGTAAGTGCAGACACAAACCGATCTCCCTAGATCCACCTGGTATCTAGAACAAAACAGGACAGAATAATACACTTTCCCTAGATCTAGCCTATTGAATGAACTAAGAGGTAAGGATTGTGGACATACCTTATGAACGCTTTCCTTATATCTTTGTTGTTCCAAGCTTTGCTCCAATGCTCTCGTTTCGTTTAAATCACAATAGAACGAACCAATCGAAGTAAAGGCAGATTGATATATTCAATAACTAGTCTATACATATGATCAAGGAATTATGTAATAAAGTGACATCATCTTTATGGGAAAGGGACATATTACTGTATTGAATCAATTGAAAGTGAAACTTACAACCTGGGCCTTGATGTCGTAGGTCTCCTTTCGATGGCTCCTAGCTCTGACACACACACTTGCTCATGCATGAAGAAAATCAACCACATATGATGACCTTGTTGTTGTCTCTTGTTGTTGTAGCATCAGTCCTCCATACAGTCTTGCACTGATTCTCCAATCACTCTCTTGCTAGCTTTCTTAACTTCTTATTCTTAACCATTTCCATGAGCAATCTCCTCAATATATAGGAGAAGATAGATTAGTTACTTGAATAGGGAATGATCCCAAGATATCTGGAATGCCAGCACCCGAACAACCATTCGAAAGCCAACTCACCCTTCTAGAGGATTCCCTTCTAGAAGGTTCGAGATTTTTCTATTTTTCCCCTTTAAGAACATGTTCGCACCCTAGCCATGAGTACAGTGTGAGAAGTTCACACCCCATCTTAATGCAACCTGCGAGAATGAAGCATTCTCGCAGGCAAGTATATAGGTAGCCTGCGAACTATCTTTAAAGTGTGATTTTTGGAAGCAGACAACTATAACTTTTCTCATGAAAGTATTCTTAGTGAAGAGCTTGATTTTCCATCATCGTAACATCATCATGACATCATCACAATGAAAAAATTTGTGGATAACAGAATTCCCCCCAAATTCTGAGAGTGGAACCAGTGACAGTCGATAGACTTTGTAAGCTGCATGTGTGTGTCAAGAACCAGAAGCACATCTAATCAAAAACCTGCAAACATCCAAGCGTCAGCAGAATATCATGTATATCAATTCCGTGGTAGGCATTCCCATACTCAGATCATAGACTGATGACATCATAAACAAAGGTCATGGCCACCAATCATACACTGTGGATCCATGTAGTCATAATATAACACAACGACTTGAATACACTGTGGATCTGTGCAACAAATTTTCAATCAAAACGACATAGCCATGAAACATACACAGTGGATCTATGTGTCACAAATTATACATACTCCATCACATCCTGGATGCAAAGACAATGTCCAGGGTCTTCAATCTCATCACCCAAAGTACGAATCTGACCATGTGATTACATGTGTCGAAGTAGAACATGGTAGAAACCACTTGATTACCGGTCATTGATGTATACCGTTAACAAGTGTGAGGGAAATCACCATTGATGTCAATGACTCCCAAGGTACTATAGTACAATCCATTGACTGTGAATAAATGAGTTGATGTCGAACACCCGACGGAATCTCTCGATCAGGAGTCAATAATGTAAACCCACTGTCGAAAGCGAGAAACTTGCCATTGAGGCATGCAAGCTTCAAGGTACTGAATAATTTCTAAGTCTTAATCTCGGATAATGTGTTGATGTCGATGGAACAAGACTCGTCACAGGAGGGCCTTGATGTATCCCCCATCAGTGGCATGAAATAAGTAACAGAGTTTGAAAGTGAAACAGAGTATGTGGCAATTAGACTTTGGACACAGGGAAGGCCAACATGGAATGAAGGATAACTGCAGATGGTCGACTCAAATAGAGGTTTCGAACAGACAGCTCTTGAACATATGAACGACACAACCAGTGATTTGGTAGCATTGACTCAAAGACGACACATGGAAAAACCTTGTAATCAAATCGAATGAGAGACAGATGGATTTCCCAAACCGACTTCAAACGATGAATAGGGGGTGTCGTGTTCAAGAGCGACACTTACTGCCAACTAACACAAAAAATGAAACATATCCCTTTCCCAAATTTTCCCCTACCATTTCTGGCAAGTACCTCTTTATTTTTACGCAAGCTTGAAGAGGATCACATATGCTTGTTGATATAAGCTCATCCTTCGGACGAGTCCCTCGGAGTATTTTTAATGAACCCTAGGAAGGAGTGGTTCGGTCCCATCATGGGTCTGTCAATGTTTGTTTAACGAGTCCAGAGATAGAAAACTCAAAGGTTTTTCAGGAATATAGAGTTTGGAAAAGCACTCAAAAGAGAACTCTCTGAGTGCCTTTTTCGTACAATAGTCCAACGAGACCGAAAAGGGGTTAAACTATCACTCGAAGGACGCGTAAATTCAAATACTTTAACGAGCGTGAAAATAGCAAGATCGCTCGGTAATATTTTCATGTTTAGGGAGTCGTGAAAAGAGCTTAAAGTTAACTCCGGGTGGGTTCATTTTTTGTGTAACCACAACGAGCCCGGAAAAGAGATAAAACAATGCTCGATCACGTTCTTATATTTTGACAAGCGCAAGAACGGATAAAAACGCTTGAGGTTTTATATCAAAACCAAAGGAAACAACCAAAAACACACCACACTTAAAAAGTTTTCATCCATAATCATCTGCATTGGGTACCTACAAGTCATTTTACTCACTTTCGTATTAGAAATTAAGGTAAAATAGTGAATAAACATGAAAAACCCACTTTTAACATGGTAAAAAGTAAATAAAACAAATTTACAATTCATTTTACCATATTGTTTTACCCATTTACCATTTGTGTGCAAAAAACCTCCATTTTACCTTCGATCTTCACCGTCGATTTTTGGGAGCTTCGGAGCATCATTCCATGAACCGTCTAGATCAGATTGGTAAGTTCTCCATTCTCTAGCTTTTCATGGTTTAATTTCATGATTTTAGTGGCTAAATTTCAAGTTTGAGTTAGTTTTTTGAAACCCTATGCGTGAATGAGGATTCTCGCAGGCTGCCCATACGAGGCCTGCGAGAAGTCTTCATTCTCGCAGGTGGGCTTAAGCTACAGTGAGAGAAGTTCGCACTGTGCGCTATAAGCCTCCTGCGAACAACACAGAGCCCAAAAAATATTATAATATTTAGCCAATAAAACCAATTTTTCTCATGTTTTAGATCATTAACTATCTTCACATGGTTGCCATGCAGGTTAATAACCATCACAATGGTGCTCGAATGGAGAGAACGTGAACACAAAGATGATAATGCAACTGTCGAAAATCACCCTCCGACCATTGTTGCCTTAAGAGATTGCGATCTCTTAAAGTATTTCCGCATACCGGGCATGAGAGCCCAAGTTCGATTGTTAGAACACTTAGTCCGGATGTGGGATCCAGATTAACAGGTTTTTAATGTCAGGGCTCACACATTGACGATTGACATTGAGGATATCTATTTCCTGACTGGGCTATCCAGGCGAGGGTCCCACGTCAGTTTGTCTGGTAGTCGAAGGGGTGGCTTAAAATGAGTGAGTATTACCGAGAGTACTGTGTGCCTGAGGCTGAACGACAAAAAGGAAAAGTGGCAATTTGGGGAGTGATTGATATAACTCTCCATACCATTCTCTTCACTATCGCTCAGATGGCAGGAAGTGTTGCCCCACATATGGCTCTGTAGAGCTATTTTCAGTATGCCCTAGAGTGTCTTGAACCCCGGGTCTTCAACTGGGCTGACGCAGTTTTACGCAATCTCAAGAAACAACTGACCAAATGCAGGCGTGGAGATCTAAAGCAATTTGGTTATGGATCCTTGCTAGTGTCCTTCTTTTGTGAGAGGGTTCTAGTGTATAGACTTCAGGCTGAGTGGCACCTTCCGGGTCCTAGGGATCCACGGATGTTACGATGGTGCCAACTCATGGCTAGACTTGTGACATGACCGATCGTCAGGTATGACGATCTCTTCTTTGACTAGCTTCAAGGCCAGGTGCTGATGATAGAAGATTATGCATACGTTGGTTTGGATTTCCGTGGCGATCCTGAACTTGCACTTCCTGAAGATGAAGAGTGGGGAGATATTGGTAAGAAGTACACAAATTTTTAAGTTTTTAAATGTTTTTGGATTTTAAACCATATTTAAATGTTTTTGATTTTATAATTTTACCTGAAGACTAACACCAAATTTTTCTTGATAACACAGACGTTGGTGCATATAGAGCTGCTGGTAGTTCTCCTATCCAGCGTCGAGGAGAGGCAGCAGTAGCAGTTCCTCAGTATGCCGAGGACTATCTGACAGTGGAGCAGAACTTAGAGGGTTTGATGGTTGATGTTCCAGATATGGCTCTGGAGGATATTCCACGATGCGATCAGTGTCACACCGTGGGAGTCTCCGCCTTTATGGGTCGCTTGATCCGCAGAGTTGATAGGACATTAGTGTGCTATCGTGAACATCATTGATGTCATGATATCGTTATATAGAAGCCATGAGCTTCAAGTTTTGATATTTTGGTCTTTGGACACATTTTGTAAAAACAAACTTTGATCGTTATATATATATACATGGTTTCTACCGGCTTACTTTACATTTGTGTACATTTTAATGTGTTTGATTTATAAGTGATTTAAATGCCTGTCCAATACATAATTAGCTAAAGCATCTGTCAATGTATTAAGACTTCTTGGAATGTGTTGATATTCTATATGATCAAAATGTCTTTCCAAGAGGCGAATCTGCAAATATACTCTTAATAATGTAAGACTTCGAATAGAATAGACATTACTTAGCTGTAGCACCACTAGCTGCGAGTCAAGTCACACAACTAAATGACGAATTCCAAGAGAGATAGCATCAACCAATAACTCAATCACGGCGCTATACTCTGTGATGTTGTTGGTTTCCCGCCCAAGACATACACCTCGTAAAGATATAAGCTCGTTTGTTGGGGCATAGATAGCCCATGCAGTGGAATCTAGGTTCCGAGTACTACGACTAGCATCGTCAGCGAAGCCAATATAAGGTAGCGAATACTCCGACATCTGGCAATCAAACACAACGTCACGTAATGGAAGAGACCAGATAACGTCAAAAGAAAAACTAAAGTAACACACACACTCAGTATGATACATAAAAATACAAGTACTTCATGCACAAATGACTCATGCATAGTACTTCTTCAAGTACAACCCATTTTTAGGTTCACCCAAAGGTACCCCATCATAATCCACTAGCTCATATGCCCCCTTTGCCAAAACTTTGCTAACAATGTAAGGCCCGCACCACATTGGTTCGAATTTCCCAGCTCCTAAGACATCTTTATCTTGTTCATATAGAAGAACAATATCTCCTTCAGAGAAGACACGAGGTTTGACATGCTTGTCATATTGTGCCTTAACACATTTCTTCTGGGCTTCTATTACAAGAGTAGCATCACGGCGAGTCTCATCTAATCGCATTAGATACAACAGATGTTCCTCTTCGACAGAAGTATTTGGTAAGATTTCTACAGCTAGTTTCAAAGATGGAATTTCACATTCTATTGGCAGAATGGCTTACATGCCATAAACTAATCGAAAAGGTGTGAATCCCGTGGCAGACTTAACAGATGTCCGATAGGCCCACAATGCCGAAAATAACATTGTGTGCCAGCTAGTTTTATGGATTCCTATCATCCGTCGAATCATAGTGATGAGAACCTTATTGATAGCTTCGACCTGGTCATTGGCCTGTGGATAATAGGGTGTTGAGCTATCATGACGAAGGCCCAACTTCTCTGTCAGTTCAGACATCATATTATTTCTAAAATGACTACCGTGATCGGTAACGATAGCCTGAGGAACACCAAAACGAGTGATGACATGGTTAAAAAGAAATAAGGCTACAGTCTTCCCAGTATTATCGAATGTCGGCATCGCCTCGGCCCACTTAGTGAAATAATAAACAGCTACGATAATATAACCATGCCCCCCGGCCGAGTGAGGGTGACATTTCATGAAGTCAATGCCCCATTTAGCGAACGGACCTACTGAGACTACAGGATGAAGGGGAGCAGGATGCGACCAAATCTTTTGATTATAGGTCTGGCAGGCATGACACTTCTGAACAACAGTAATGCAGTCATGAAACAAGGAAGGCCAAAAGTAACCTACACGTAAGATCTTCTGGGCAATAGCGTACCCAGACATATGACCACCACATGCTCCTGAATGGTAGTCATTCAAAACTTTCTCAGCTTCTTCAAAGGTCAAACAACGTCAAAAGACAGAATCAATGCCTCGACGGTAAAGAGTATCGTCGAGGATAATATAATGACGTGCTTGATAATGGACACGATGTTGTTCATGACTAGACAAAACAGGCCGGAAAGTTTGAGTTTGGAGATAGATAATGATATCTTCGTACCAAATATCGTTGGTACTGATAAGGAAAAGTGACTCGTCAGGTAACGAATCAACTGCTACTTTTTCCGTGGTAGTGTGGGGAAAATCACAAATTAACTCAGCGAAAACTAGAGATTTCTTCGACGTGGCATGATCAAATTCCAAATCGAACTCCTGGAGAATAACAATCCACTTGGAGTATTTGCCCCCCAGCAATTGACGTGTCAATATGTGTTGCATGGGGTTATAGTGTGAAATCACCGTAGTCTTCCTGGAGAGAATATAATGACGAAAACGTTGGACTGCTTGGACAGCAGCCAAGGCTAGCTTCTCAACATGTTGGTACTTGATTTCCGTGGATGATAAACTTCTACTCAAGTAATAGATAACATGTTCATCGTGGTTATCATCCTCTTGAACTAGGACCATACCGATAGTATACTCGGACGTAGCTAGATAAAGAAAGTAATCTCGACTATAATCCTGAGGGAAAAGAAGAGGAGCTTTTGTGAGGGACAACTTTAGAGCTTCAAAAGCGTTGTTAGCAACCTTATCCCAGACAAACTATGAATCTTTCTTTAAAAGACGTGTGAAACCGCGAGTAATCTCGGCGTAATTCGGGATGAACCAACGAAGAAAGTTTTCTTTCCCCTGCAAATTTTGTAACTGGCGCAAAGAAGAAGGAGGAGGTAGATTAAGAATTGCCTCGACCTTGATAGGATCTACCCGGATCCCATGGCGTGAAACAATGAAACCAAGGAGACGACCAGATTCTACGCAAAAAACTCATGTATGAAGATTCAGGCGAATGCGATAGAATCGACAATGAATGAAAAATCACTCGAAGATGATTAGGGTGATCAACCCTACGTAAAGAGTGAGCTGGCAAATCGTCCAGATAAGGTTGAACAATATGCTTGATATTGTGAAATGCATAAGACATAGCACGTTGGAACGTAGCACCCGTGTTCTTCAGACCGAAAGGGAGTTTCTTGTAGGAGAAAGTACCCCAAGGACAAATAAAAGCCATTTTATGTTGGTCCTCAGGAGCGATATTGATTTGATTATAGCCGAAAAATCCATCCATGAGGGAAAAGATTTCACTACCGACACAGTCATCAACGATATGGTCAATGAAAGGGGTTGGAAAATTGTCCTTTGGACAAGCTTTGTTGATATCCCGATAATCAACACAAACGCGTATACTACCACCTTTTTTATCAATCGGTACTGGGTTAGACACCCATTCTGTCAATGCGATGGGATAAATAAAACCGGCTTTAAGAAGTTTTTCAACTTCGAGTTGAATGGTTGTCGCTTTACGTGGATGGACAGGATGAAGGCGTTGCCAAACTGGCTTGGCTCCGGGGTATGTCTTAATCTCATGGACCACAATAGAAGGGTCGATACCCAGCATCTATTCGTAACTCCAAGCAAAGATGTCACGAAATTCTTTAAACAAGGAAGTATAGGTGACAATTTCGTCGGGAGAACACGAAGCTCCAATATGAACATTCTCAACTATTCCAGGTTTCAGGGAAATATCTATGGGTATCGTGGGTGAAATGTTACTAAGGTTCCCTTCTACAAACACATCTCATGTGGATCCAGGAACAGCCGTAATGACAACAACAGTCGACGGAGTCGAAATCCGTTGGTATTTCTCAAGAGTCTGTTGTTCCAGAAACAGTATGGAACGATGATGTCCATCGTCCCAAGGGGTGTTGTCCAAGACAGACATGATCATCTCATCAGTTGGAAAAACAACGCGGAAAGGATCAGGAGACAACTCCTCACAAGAAGAAGTAGTATGGGTTGCCGATTGAATAGCTTGGTAAGCGGACTCAACCGGACTTAACGGCATAACTTCGTCAAAATGAACATGATCTCCAAGATCAGGGACTATCCAAGGGTCGACAGACACTGGAAGTTCATGAGGTACAGTAGAGATCATATTAATAGATGCAACTGACGGGCGTGGAATATCGAGTGGTGGTGGTATGGGAAAAGTACCCATTAACGAAGAATCTTTTAAAAGACCGACTCCAACATTCTCATAACCCGGTGGGGTGTTTGTAATGAACGACACGTTGCCTATACGAGTATTGGCATTAAAGAAGGAAAGTTGATCGACCGTAACCACTTTTCCCTGATGAGGAAATTGTACGACACGGAAAAGGGTTGACACGACAGCACGCATAGAATCGACCCAGCTTTGACCAAGTAGAAGATTATAATCTAGGGGGGTATCAAAAACTTCCACTTCCACTTGGACGGTCTTACCTTCCAGAGTGATAGGAAACGATGGAAGAACACCGTATGGCTTAAAACCAGAGCCATTGAAGGCTCGCAAAGTATTTTGTGATTCGTTTAACGGGGGAGAGCCAATGGCTTTCCAACAAGAAAAATACATTATGCACGTAGAGGCACCCTCATCAATAACAGTTCGGCAAATACTCTTGTCGGAGACCACAACCTGTATTTGAAACGCAAGCTGTGGGGGTAACCTTGGAATATGATATTCCAAGTTAAAGACTATCATATTCGTATTGGTTGGATCAATGCCACCTATAGCCTTCAACAGTGCCCTTTGTTGTGCAGGACAATACTGAAGGACCTCAAGGGCAGAGATCGCTGAGGGTGCTTGGGCTAGATCTTCGACAATGCTATAGTTTTGGGCTACCCGAGCATGAGGATTGAATGCCAACTTCTTAATGACACCTTTCGGAGGTCGTAAAACTGTATCAAGACTCGGTCGTTCGATATGAAGAGGACCATTCGTAGGTGGATTTGGTGGAGAAGGCTGTACCAAATCGGGAGGTAAGTCATCAACCTTCTCCTTAGAAGGAGTATAGTCTTTAGCTCTAGTGGTAAGTGAAACATTGTTTTTTGTAGAATCACTAGTGCACATCAAAACATAAGATGATGTAGAAGTAGAGGGTTGGTCGTGGATGGCCAACGAAGCCTGTTGTTGAGAGGGGAAGGGTTGAGACAAGACTGCTGGCGTAGAAGGTTTCGGTGTTCCTTAAAGGAACTTGTTGACCTCGGCACGTCTCAGACAATCCTTCGTGTAGTGATCGTCACCACAGATAAGGAAAGGATAGAATGGTTTGCGCTTATCCTGGTCATCAACAGGAGGTGATTTGGTTTGCTCATTAGGATTATTGTTTTTACCCTCCTTATTCTTGCCTCTCCCTTTCTTAGATTTATTCTTACCGGTCGGCGTAGATTGAACAACGTTCACTTCAGAGGTTTTACCGGGGGGAGGAACAAGAGACGGAGCACTTTGCACATTAGAAGAATTGGATTTTGGAGTTGTAGTTGAAACAAAATGTGAATGGCTATGAGTGGAACCAATCACACCATCAGCTGCATGCGAAGCAGCCGGAGGTGCAGAAGTGGTGGAAGTACCAGGATGAGGTAAATCAGGTAGTAAATCATACAAGGTTCTCGTTTGCGAGTAAACGAGATCCAGATAATGAGCACGACTAATAGCCTGCTCTTCTGTGACAACACCGCCCATAACAATGTCTTTACCAATTTTGTTTACAAAGGATTTGGTAAACCATTCTGCCAGTAACTGATCAAGAAGCTCAAGTTTGATGAGACGTCACCTCCGTCGCCACTCATGAATATGATCAGATATATGAGTGCTCGTGCTTTGTTTGAAGGAGGTTAAAATCTCAGTTCCGGTATCATAATGGATCGGTAACTAGTAATGTGTTAGAAAATCCATTGCAAGGGTGTTGAAATCCGAAAAGAAACCTCGTGGTAATTCAATGTACCACTTTGCAGCAACACCTGTAAGAGTTCGTTGAAAAAGACGTAGCCTAATGGAGTCGTCCATCAACGAGTTGGATGAACACCACAAATGGAAAGTCATGACATGATTATTTGGGTCCTCTCCCACCTTCCCATCGAATTTTGGAATGTTTGATGGAAGCTTCGCAGGAATAGCAGGCCATTGGGGAGAGTGACGAATAGGATCATTAAGAATCCTAGACAAATCTGGCAGATCCAAAGTAGCAAGAAAAGGAAACTGCCGATTCACTTGTGGATACTGGTGACTTTGGGGCGGAAGCCCTGTCGGTAGACCAGTGGGACCGTATGCAGTCTTCCCCCAGAGAGAAGATCCTGGCTGGCCCTATGGTGGTTGAATAGGATAGTAACCCCAAGGATTTTGACCTTGAGTCTGAGTGGGGACTTGAGGTTGAGTAGTTTGACCCGAACGCCAAATAGGATTAGTCACACCTGGATATGGTTGGCCCATAGTAGGGACAACTTGCTGCCCCCCAGCATTTTGAGGAAATTTTTGCATAAGTTGATTCCAATACTGGGCCAATGCAGGAGGTATGTTTTGTCCTAAAGGTGAGGTTGGTCCCCCTATCAAAGGGACAGTCCCACCTGGAAGTTGTGTACCAACTGTAGGTTGTGTAGTAGTTGTGGTATGTGCGGGAAAGGGAAAAGGAAAAGGAACTGTGCCACTCTGTCCACCAACAGGAATTTGTACATTAGGTGCAATGGTCGAGATAGTGCTACTAGCATCAGGATTGCCAGTAGGAAACTGAGGGAGTGTCGGGATGAAACCAGGAATAGGATGCCCAGGAAATGGAGGATCACCTGGAGAACCAGCTAGAGTTTGTGGAGGTGTTGGATGGGGAACATTCAACATAGGATTCAACGCATGGTAACCAGGAGGTAGATTTGGATTAGCCTTAGGAGTTCGTTGGGTATTAATAGGGGCAAGAGTGGTTGCCAGAATCGTGGTTTGTACACTCGAAGTAATAGCAAGATGGGCCATCTCGGAAGGGAGAATAAAATGATAAGTGGTAGTCTCTGGTGCTGTTTCTGGTTCAGGAGACACAAGAGGGTTGATTTCGTAGACAGTGGTTGACTCAGTACCAAACAAGACTCGTCGAAAATTACCCGACCAAAAAGGATCTTGGCCTACTACACCGTGAGAAGGCCCAACAATTGATTCAGACGATGTAACAAGAGTTTCTTCAGAAAGATGAAATCATCCTGAAGGTCGTTCACCACGACGAATGCGATAGTCCTCTATGGTATTGGTAATTCGAAAATCAGCAAGAGGATCAGTGGTCTCTACTTGTGGAGGTGGTGTAAAGACTTCTGGGACATCACTTATGTCCACGTGTGGTAGAGTAACAAGAGGGATTTCACCTGGACGAGGAGAATCCTCAGGGGTACCCTCAGGTGTTTTTGTGTGCAAACGTTGAGAAGCTTTCGAATGTTCCAGAGATAAACCTTGCATCCTACGTGAACGTCGCGGGGGAGCAATTGTAAATAAGTAACAAACTCCCCAACGACAATCCTATGGTCAACTTCGAGAAACAATCAACACACCCTAGTAAACAAAAATCTAGAAGCAATCACCAAGCAAACAATACCTTCTAATATCGAAGCCACTAGTTGGTGATGAAATCCAACATCGCAACAACGAGACGAGAAGGGGTGGGGCTAAGGTGGAAAAGTTACGTTGACGACCTG
>ML780898.1:102200-133937 GCA_009831015.1 Picea engelmannii | reverse complement strand
GATTTCTCAGAGACAGACACAGACTCACAGCTCTGGACAGGAGTGTACCCCATTTCCTCAGGACCAAACACAGGCTTTTCGGCTTCCAGAGATAAACCAGGGTATTCTAGCAGATGGCGTACCAGTTCCACGCACGGGGGTTTCGGTTCCAATGGAGGAAGATCCCCCCCCACGGTTCAGTTCAAGGCTTTTATTTGCATGCGCCAGGGATGACACTTGTCACCCTCGGAACTGCATGCATACCACAGCGTGCATCCCCTTTTGCACGTTCCTTCCTTTGCCAGGAACTTAGGATAAACAAAAATGCACATGTCCTTTTCTGGAAATAATATTAAAATATTATTTCCCAGGCTTAAGCCCCTAGGCTTAGCACTCAGCCCTTTTCCCACCTTTTTAGCCCCTAGTTCCTTGCCCAATCTGTGGACGCTCAATCCCCCTTCACTCATTCATCGTGGTCGGTCTGCACTGGCGGTATTTATATTTTATTAATTGACCTGCATACATATAATTACATCAACAGGCTCCTGGCCTTTAGCACTTAGGCTCCCTGGCCTAACAAAACTCGTAAGGATACAGCTTATTCAAAACTTGGCTCACCAGCCTATAGACCATATTTACAATTCTTTGCATATAACATGATCTGCAACGGGGCTCGGCCTTGGGGACACTACACAAGGTAAAGGATCGAAAGATACGCCTTTACGGGAGACAAATGATTACCTAGAGAAGATCGCTTCTGGGAAAACTCTATAAAAGAAAAAGCATCAGGGATAGCAACAGACCAACTAGCAGCAATTCCAGAGACCCAGAAGGGGAGAGTAGTAACAAAGAAAGAAATCATGACAGAAGCCCCAACTTTCAAGAAAATATAGTAAGAACGAAGAACACCCAAAGTAAGAGGGGCCCCAAGGGGAGGAACTCCCAATAAGCACCCGAAATATTACTAGGATGGAACAGGAGGCCAGAGAGGCCAAAGGAACCTTCCTCGCACAGATAGATACAAAGGGTAAAGCAGTCATCGAGAGATGGGAGTGGGAAGTCAACACCAAGCGCTAGGGAAAAGCCTGGGCAGAACTCATCCAAGAAGCAGACGAGGTAAGGGACCCAGGGGCGACATAGCCCAAGAAAACCCTCTACCTCAAAATGGTGGAGGAAGCTTGGCGTACAAAAATGCTAATATGCAAGCTGAGAGAAGAAAAGATCGAGACCAACAAGGTGGAAAAACGAGGCCACAAGAAGGAAATCATAGAAATCCTGAGCTGCCTCAGTGACTTGGAGGCCAGTGCAAGAAGCATAGCAGAGGACCAGAGGAACCAAGGCGAAAAAATAGATCGAATGGCTGGTCAATTCCAACTCTACCTTCACTATGTCCATCACATGGACATCACTCCAGCAGACCAATGCGGAACACCAACCAACATTAGAAGGACGTGCACGGTGGAGCAAAAAAAGGAAAATGAGGTAAGGAAGGAAGGAGATGAAAGCCACCCAATCTGCTTGGACTAGCGCAGCATCAACTCAAGTTCTTTTTGTTTATCAGTATAGGAACAACTCAAGTTATATGATCTCTCTTTTATGTATTTATGAAGGTATAGTTTTTTTTCTTTTTCAAACAAACTTATGGAGACTGGGTTAGTTTCCCCAAGTGGCGGCCCAACCATCCCTTCGCTAATGTAGATACCACAGCTAGGGGACCCCTGATCTGGTTTCCTTTTGGCAAATCAGGGGACACCCGTGAGCCCTTTTTTGTACAATATTTTACTCAGCAATATAGAATCTCAACTCACTTACAAAAAAAAAAGTTATATTGGTTGTTAGTCTATAATTTGAATCTTGAGAGTTTATGTAGGGTTAAAAGAAATAATTTAAAGTTTGCTTAGTTAAAAACTCAATTAAAATGTCACACACAATATATATAGTATTACTTTAATAATTTTACTTTTACTATTACTATTTATATTTAATATTTTTATTACTTTAACATATTTACTATTACTTTAGTATTTACTCAAAAAAAAAAAAGGTAGCCTCTATTATATATATCATATTTACTATTGCTTTAGTAAATTATTATTACTTTGGCATTTACTATTATTATTATTATTTATATTTACTATTATTGTTACTTCTATTATTTTAGTATATTTTCTATTACTTTGGTATTTACCATTACTATTTAGGGCTATGAAAAATATTCGGTGTATTAATTAGCTGAAGAAATAATACAAAGTAAATTAATACAATGATAAATGATTTACAACAATTAATTTCATTGATTAATGCAAACAATATGCATTGATTTAAGTGATGATAGAATAATAACTTTTTTAGCATAATCAAATAGTTGTACTCATTTTAACATTGATATAACATAAACCAATAGGGTGCATTGATTTCAGTGTCAATAATAAGAAAAATGATTCAGTGCATTAATTAATTGAAAAAATGTTATGAACAAAATTAATCCTCTATATTGATAATACTATGAAAAATGAAACTAAAAACTATGTGTTGAGTTACAACCATATTCAAAACAATTTACAAAATCAAGTAGTTGTATTCATTTTAACAATAATACAACACAAAACAATAGGGTGCATTGATTTCAGTGATAATAAGATAACATAAAACAAGAGGGTGCATTGATTTTAGTGATAATGATATAACATAAAACAATAGAGTGCATTTCTTTCACTTATAATACTATGAAAAATAATTCAGTGCATTAATTAATTGAGAAAAAGATAGGAAGAAAATCAATCTTCTATATTGATTTCAACTATGAGATACAACAAATCATCAAGTGAAATGAATTCAACAATAACTTAGTTTTTTCACATTATATGTAATTCATCTATTACTATTTGAACATTAAAACAATTATAGATATTCTTTGGAGAAAGTTTTAATGGAACTATCTTAGTTGTGCTCTATGATTTAGAGCAATTAATTGCATTGATTTAAGTTATGATACACTAAAAAATGATTTACATAATCAAATAGTTGTATTCATTTTAACCATGATATAACATAAAACAATAAGGTGCATTGATTTCAATGATAATAATATAACATAAAACAATAATGTGCATAGATTGCAGTGATAATGCTATGGAAAATGAGTCAGATATGAAGGAAATTAATCTAAATCATCAAGTGAAATGAATTTAGCGCGAAAACAAATTTCAAAACAAATATTATAAGTTGAAGGTGCTTCCCTAAATATGGCCTTCTTATAGAAAAATATTGATCTACCTTTCAATTTCTATATTGTTGTTTGGGTTGAGTCTATAAGTTCTAAAATTTGGCAAGGATCTATCATAAATTCAATAGAGCATTAAATTAGTCATAGTAGAGGCAATCTTTTTTTATTTTCAATTACTTTTTTCAGAGGATTGAAACAATAGGGTGCATTGATTTCAGTTATAATACTATGAAAAATGATTTAGCATACTGAAGTAGTTGTATTCATTTTAACAATGATATAATGTAAGACAATATGGTGCATTGATTTTAGTGATGAAGATATAACATAAAACAATAGGGTGCATTGATTTCACTCACAATACCATAAAAAATGATTCAGTGCATTAATTAATTGAAGAAATTACATGTGTCCCTCCTAAAAGAACAATATGTGATATTTGAGATATTCTTGGAGAATGTTTCAATGGAACTATCTTAGTTACAGACGTTCGACTTTTTGGCATTTTTATGGGCATATTTTCTGATCAATTTTTCGTGAAATCTGGCCAACAATTGTTGCAAATACATATTTAAGTGATTGAGTCTATATAATTTAAGTGCCATGGGGTTTTCATGGTGGCGAATCCATTTATTCATTCAAAAATGCAATTTAAACAACAACAAAAAATGTCATTTCACCAAGGCCTATTTCGCGAGATTCTGGTGAAAATTTTGAAAAGGGTGCTATATGATTTATAACAATTAGTTTCATTGATTTAATGAAAAAATATATGCATTGATTTAAGTGATGATACAATAAAAAATGGTTTAAATAATAAAGTAGTTGTATTCATTTTAACAATGATACAACTTAAAACAATAGGGTGCATTGATTTCAATGATAATGATATAATATAAAACAATAGGATGCATTGATTTCAATGATAATACTATGAAAAATGATTTAATGCATTAATTAATTGAAGAAATGATACAAAGGAAATTAATCATCTGTATTGACTTCAATTGTGAGATACAACAAATCATCAAAAACAAATATTATAAGTTGAAGTCATCTACTTTGTTTGGTTATGTGATTTATCTATTAATATTTTCACATCAAAACAATTATAATATTAATATATATAAAATGTGAAAAAGATGCTCAACCTATAAAAGTGTAAAAGGGTTGTGATTAATCAACATATAATTATTTGTAATTTACTATATTGTTATTATTAACACATTTTTCATCATTCAACATTGTTACTTTTAATATTCCATATTCCTCATGTAACTCATTAACTATACTTTCGATTGATTCATACTCTCTATATTTTCAACTAACTGATGTAATTGAATAAATTTCAAATGATCAGATTAATCTTGGACATATGGATATACATGTTGTTGTTGATATACAAAGTTTGTGTGACCACCCACGACTGGAACCAACATAGATCAATCTTAAGCCCATATATATCAATCGTCGAGAGGGATCAAATGTCTCGAGGTGCAAACCTTTAACCTTTTCTCAAATTTTTCACTCTAAAAAAGGTTTTCACCTCGAGAGATTTGATCCCTCTCAGTGCTTGATAGATCCGAGATTAAGATGCATCTATACTAGTATTATATACAATTCACTTTCCAGATGAACAAACAACAAAATCTCTCACTTCATAGACATGGAAACTCATCAATGATTTTCCTTGAGATAAGACTCGTATTTTTGATACATTTTTGGAAAACATACTACAATAACACACCATCCTTCGACAGTGAGACTACAACTAGTTTGCTCATATTTTTGGTGAGAAAACTATAATATCGTTCACTCCTTGTGCAGGGATGCTATAGAATTAATCTCTTCATAGATAATACTGTGGACAAACCACATGAAGCTACCTAGGAAGTAAAAATCATAATTATTAGTTATTAATGTCTATTTATAATGAAGGTTCAAGTTTAACTACTCATTGAATTCAACATTTAGATCATTAAAGTCTATTTCATAGTAAATTGTGATTTATACCAAGATTTATGTCATAGTTTAGACATTCTATTTTTTATATTTTTTCCAGTAACTATGACCCGAATATGGAAATGCAATTGTTAGTGTAATTGTAATTTTGCAGTGTGCAAATATTGTTTTTGAATGCATAAATTAATTCACCACCCATCGAAAAACTCCAAAACACTTGAAATATGTAATCTCAACACTAAAATATGCTCTTCTAACTAATTTTATGAATTTCTCACTAGATTCCGTCAAAAAAATATACCTAGAAAAGGGTAAAAATGTAGAACATTTAGCCTATGCCAAATTTTATTAAGGATAAAATATCACCTTGGGTGCCCGACGATAATCAGGGTGCAATGAATGCAAAAATCGTGGATGAAAATTTTACCTCAGGGTTAAACCACCGATGACAATTAGTAAAGTTTACATTATGGTCACCTCATGTTGAACATCAAGCGCCCTCAGTGGTTAAATTTGACAAGCACTCCTACCCATTAAGTAATTTTTTTATGATGAGATTGTTTTTAAAACTTCCCTTTGCATGATGTTTTATATTTATTTCTCTCAATCATTTAAATAATATGTATTATATGTTTTTTTTTTTAACTTTTATTATGAATACAACAAATTTTAAGAGAAAATTTAGTTATCAATATAGATACAAAAGAAAAACCCTTAAATATTTAAAATTCTTATTTTCTTAGCATCTTTCTAAATTTCATATACCCTATCCCACTCCACCATTAATGAATTAATTCCTATGAGTGAGACTCATATCAAGGAATATAATGTAGCCAATGAATTGTTTGTTCTCTATACATCCTTTATTATGTTGTGTCTTGAGAATCCTCTCGTACATGCCATTGTACTTGCATGCATAGTAAGAATTGATTTCCCTAACTTTGACATGTTTGAAAAATTTGTATATAGCTTCGTGGCACAAAATATCCTCCAATCATCTTTCATGGATGACCCGTCACAATTAACACAAAGAGTATCAACAAATGTTTGCAACTCTTTTAGGCAAGCTTCAAAATCAAATAATGTTTTTTCTTCTTCCCTGTCACATACAATATGTTGCAGGTGCTGAAAAATATTCCCAATCCAATGCTTTGAATTATCTTCTCTGCCACGAACATATTGTAAATAATGATAAGGGCTAAGCAACTTTACAAAGTTGAAAAAAGAAATATCAGGGAATATTCCATTCAAACTCTCTATAACAGTTGGAACATATTCTTTTCAAGTTGTTTGCAACTCTCTAGTGAACCATAAATGTAATGTTTCCTTGATTTCTTTTGTCTATCAATAGAATCACTATATGAATGTGGAATTGCTACAATTCATATTTCATGCTTATGAACAAGTACCTCTTTATCAAGAATGTCTAGAAAGCCAATTTAAGAGGCATTTAAAAATGTAGATAAGTGACATGTGTCATCTCCAAATGTGTCACTTCTTAAAAAACACCTTTTTAAAGTGTAACAACCCAATTTGATTAATTTTTTATCATAGTTTTTAATTTAAATTTAATTAATTATTAAAATAATTAAATGAGTCTTTTTATTATTTTATTATTAAAATGTAGGTAAAGTAATTAATGAAGGGTAAGGTTGTTGGGGAATTAATAAGGGGAATAAGGTAGATGGGGGAATTTAATTAGATGGGAGGATAAGGAAGAGAGGAGAGTACTAGGACTGGGGTCTCATTTTGTATTGGAAATTTTCTGCAAGAGGTGAAGGAGGAGGAAAATTGGGAGAACGGATGGTTTTGGAAACTCTCAGAGGGCACTGCGATTGTTGGGAAATTCGGGCTTGGGGGCCAAGAAACTGCAAGGATTCCTGGAGTTAAGGAGTTAGAGAGGTTATCACTAGTTGGTTGAGAGGTTAATATTCAGTTGGGCAATTTGGGAAAGCACAAGAACAAGCGAATCATGGGTTGAATCAACCAACTTGCAGGTGGAGGTATGTATTTTACCAATTGATATGTTATCATTATGCTATCGTTATTATTCTATTGATGTTGTTGTTATTGCACTATTATTGTTATTATGTTGTTGTTTATTCCTAGTATAAGAAAATCATGAAAGAAAACAATAATTTAAATTGCATATTATTTCAGTAGGAAACAACATAATAGATATTTATTTATTTGAGTCCTTAAAAATAGGTAGGCCTTACAAACGGTATCAGAGCCTGGTTTCAAAACTGAAACCTGGGCTTTACCACCCACAACAAGATTTTTTCTTTGTGCCAACAAGATCTACAACCTCTGCCCAGTTTCCTAATTCATACATTTCAATCCCCTTACAGTTTGTCATACATCTAAGAGAAATATATCTTCATCTACATCCCAAATTGGGTTGTTACAAAAAGATTCTTCACGATGTGATTGGATGTTGTGAGACTGAAATGGATGTTTATGAAAGAGACCCCTTGACTTGGATACAAATTGGGAAGCATCTGCCAAAACTTTCAAGAAAGGTAGCAACTTTGCAGGAGTCTGTGAACTGCACTGTTTTGAGGTGTTAAATAGGTTAGAAAATAAAAACACTAAGAAATTACCAAAATGTTCCAATTCTAGAGAAATTTTCTTTTGGTGAAGTTGTTTGTCTCCAAATTCTATACCAGTACACCACTCCATTAAGTCATTTTCACTTGTGAGCTTGAGAGATTCACTTTGAAGAAGTTTTCTCATGTTTATCTTCTCTCTGCTTCCTTGGAAAGAAATAGCCCTTGACTATTGTCATGTCATCCTATGTCCACTTGTGCTCCACTCGAAATCTGAAAGTTCTCTAACAATCTGTATAATTCATAGGAACACTGACATCTAGTAACCTATCTTTGCACCACTATTCAACATCTTGAAATTTACTCATGCATGCTTTCTCTCAGCACCCACAACAGCAGTGAGAACAATTTGTGGCCTAAGTGACTTCATTATTCGATGTATATCCCATAACAAGGAAGCAACATAATTACACCTCCACTGATCCAAAAGATTTGGAATCTTCTCCGAACTACTTCATGTATCTTGATTAAAGATCTCTAAAGTCTTATGTGACCCTCTTTACAAGGATACTCCTCGCCATTGAAAATTGGCTTTTCATTTGGAAACTCAATATAATCCAAGTGCAACCCATCTATCTCATATTGAGAAACAATTTCTCTACACACTTCTACCAGACGCTTTCTTTCCTATGGAAGGAAGGGATTAATGCTAACATAAAATACAATGTTCAAAGGTTGGCGATTTCTATAACAATCATACTAGCTCCATTGTGGATGACAACAATACATATGTAACTAATTTGTGGGAGGATGTGAAACTCTCCACATGGGATTTTCCATCCATATGTTTCAGACCATGGATCCAAATTAGAAGGGTAGTATACAGTCCCATTGCCCTTGACCTGAAAGAAAAAAATATTGAAGCATGTCTGTGCGGAGTGTTGTATTATATCTGAGATATTTTTGTCATTGTTGAATTCATACTGAAAGAACCAAATGGCCCTAAGATGGTCTCCATATCTGAGATTTGGAAAATGACTAGACCTTCGAAAAGTGGGATCTTCCCATTCATACGAACACATCAGAGCGCTGGGAAATGTATTGGTCCCTCATCCATTCCTAATCTCCTATCCCATTATGGAGTAAAGCCCTTCAATTTTACAAAGAAATTTTCACTTCAAATTTTCGATAGGAAGGAAGGAACAACCTCAAGTGTAATGAGGATGTATACCATAGTGTTTTAGCCAATGAACACTTATGTTGGAAATCACCTTTCATGATATGTTTTTGCTTATGTTGTTCATTGGCACTGCTGTGAGAAGAAACAAATTCCATTACAAACATTGAAATATATTCAAACCTTGATTCTTGGTGTTTTGAACTTAGATACTTGTGTACCCTCTGCTCCCAAGAGGTACTTGGGTTGAGGCTATGCAAAAATTGTCCATCTGTTTATCTGGAATATCCTGTGATGCCGAGGCCATCAAAACCTCCTCTTGCATAATAAATTGTGGAAGGATGGTAGTAGAAGAATTGTTAAATATAATGTAACCTCAACAGTCTGACTATGCACTGCCAGCTGTCCTGGCCAGCTATACTATCATTTCTTGATTTGCTTGAGCCTATTTATCTTATCTAGTTTCCCTTTTCTATTGTACTCTTTTACTTGCATTCTGTACTCTTTTCTTCATTTACCTAATATACTGAATTCTATTTCTATTCTGCTCTTTCTCTATATTCTTTGCTTCTCACTTTATCATGGTATCAGAGCTTTAGTAGTAAGCCTCTTTACACAGTCTGGAGAGCAACCCGGTCCAAAGAAGCACAGTTCTTACACTGTGAATGAGAGCATAGGATGCGAGATTCTTCACAAAGCTTGGAGAGAAATCCGTAGTCCTCCATCCGCTCAAAAAATCGTCGCAGAAAGAATGCACAAGGAAGAAGAGCGCAATACGCTCAAAAGATTGAGGAGTCAGAGTTGTAGAAGACATAAATGTTTAAAGATCTCACGAAATTCTTTCAAAATCATGAAATATTGTTGTAGAAGGTAGAAACGTTTAAAGAATTTGAAAATTCTCTCAAACTCATGAAAGTTTGCTGCAGAGGGTAGAAAGATTTAAAGAATTCGTGAAAGATTCACAAATTTCTTCCTTCAGGAGAAACTCTTTGCAAGAACAACAAAGAACAAGCTACAGAAGAAACCATAAGATTGATTCTGCTAATATATTTGAGGCGTTAATCTTGTTCAGAAAGGACGTGGAGCACGCGGAAGAGGCAAAATATTTTCAGCTGTTCAGATTTAGCGCAGAGGACCGATAGTTGTTGGATCTAGGGGAAAGTGCACGAGGTTTAGTCATTTGCAGTGCACAGGAGAAAAGCCAACTTGCGAAGTCAAAAAATCCCTAAATCATTGGGACCATCCATCAAGGAGGACACGTGGCGAGATCTAGGCATTTTGTTGACTCACAGGGAGTAAAGGTCAGAGAACAATGCCATGAGAAGTCGCGAAGCGCAAAATCATGACTCGATATGAACCATTGGATCGAGAAAGATCATGCATCGTCGATCTAATGCTATCGCGAAATCGGGAATCGGTAGTTGGACGAGCATAGGAGACTGCACTCCATACCCCGATACACGAAATCCCGAAATCAAGAAATCACTCCAACCATTGGATTTGGAGTGACAGGTGGCGAACATCCGGAAGCCATCGGCTTTTTCTTTTTTGGCACTGGGAGAAAAAAGGTGAAGACTGGGGAAATAATATTTTGCGAGAGAATTAGGACCGTCCATCTTAGAGGACAGGTGGCAGCAGATCCAAGCGCCATCAAAATTCGGGGTTTGGAGAACATTGTGACGAGAGCTCAAGAGTCCTAAAATAATGATTCACGAAATCTCGAAAGGATCTGGACCGTCAGATCATAAGAGGATCTGGACCGTCGATGCAAGTGCCATCGTGATTTTGGTTATCGATAAATCAAAGGCGAGAGTCTCATGAACTCGCAATACGTGAAATTCCAAAATAATCTGAGTCGTTGATCGAGTGTAGATTTGGACCATTAGATCTCCGATCATGGAGGATGGTAGATCGTTGATCACGATATTCCAAAGAAACTGTGGTTGTTGATCTCAAATCAAAGAGGATCGTTGATCGTTGAAGCAATTTCACATTTTGGATATTCGAAGGAACTGCTACCTTCAACATCGAAACGCGAAAGCCCATAGCACCTGGTTTTTTCTTCCCACGGTCATATGAGAAGCTAAACTTTCTTTAGCTCTCAAGAAAACTCAGAAATCCCTCTTCCGCCATTAAAGGGGCTATAGTTGTTGCAGTATTACAACTGCTAAAGAACATAGCTCAAATCCCTGAATCAATAGATATTTCGCTCGGATAATCAGATCGAGCTTGATCAATGTCAAAGAAATGGTTTACACCATGTTTTTTTTTTGTCCGAAGTCACCACAAGCAATTAGAAGACCTGGTTTTATGCACAGGAAACAAGTAAACACAAAATTTTCTAACAATTTTTTTTCTTCTATTTTGTTAAAATTCTTTAAAGATGGCCACATCTAGCAATTTATGACCAACTCAAGGTACGATTCTTTTTGGAAAGAATTATGAGTTTTGGTCTCCTAGAATGAGATCCTTCTTCCAAGCACAAGAGTGCTGGGATCCAGTGGATCTTGGATATGTGGAACCAAATCCAACAAACGTTTCAGCCATGAAAAACCAACAGAGAATTGCTCAGGCAACACAGAGGAACAAAGAGAATAAATCCAAATTATTGATTCAAAATTCAGTGGATGACTCGATTTTCTCAAACTATAGACATTGAGGATGCAATTCGAGACTTTACGAATGACAGAGTCTGAAAATGTGGATCAGTTTATGAACAGAGTCATGGGAATCATGAACCAGATCAGATTGACTGGTGAAGCCATCACTGATCAACGCATAGTTGAGAAAGTCCTCAGAAGTTTACCAAAGAAATTCAAAATGATTGTTACAACAATCCTTGAATCCAAGGATCTGTCGCATTTTTCAACAGATGAACTAATTGGTTCCCTAGTGACACATGAGACCAGACTACATCTCATAGATGAGTCAATCGTCAATGCCTTCAAAAATCAATTCTCCTTTAGCAGAGGGAGAGGCAGAGGAAGAGGCAGAGGTCACCAAGGACGAGGGAGTACTACAAGTAACCAACACTCAAGTGGAGGTAACAGACAACAGAACCAGAATCAAAATTTCCAAGGTCACAGACAACAACACCAGAATCAGAATTTCTAGCCTCAAAGAGGCAAAGGGAGAGGATCGAATGACAAATCAATCATACAATGCTATTACTGCAAAAAGTATGGGCACTATGAATCTGAATGCAAGAAAAAATAAGCAGATCATCTCTCAGGCATAGCACATTTGTCAAATCATATGGGAGAAACCTCAAGAGGTATTTTTCTTTCATGCCACAAGACTGAAGAACAACCTAAAGATCTATGGTTGATGGACAGTGGTTGCAGCAATCACATGACAGGTAATAAAGATTTACTTTCATGCATTGATTCTTCAATTTCATCTGATATTACACTTGGAAATGATTCCTTAGTCAAAGTTCAAGGAAAAGGAACTGTACGTATTCTTACTAAACAAAATGGAAAGAAGGACATAAACAATGTTTATCATGTTCCAGATCTGAAACATAATCTGTTAAGTGTAGGACAATTCATTGAACATGGTTATAAGGTACTTTTTGAGGGAGCATCTTGCAGGATATATGATAAAACTCCTAGAAGAAAACTGATTTCTAAAATCCACATGACTCAGAATAGGATGTTTCCCCTTAGCCTCAGAACTGCAAATATGATCCAACCATATGCACAAAGTGCAACCACCCCCAGTGAAAATATGGTTTGACATACAAGATTTGGACACCTACCCTTTCAAATTCTCAGTCTTCTATAGAAGCACTCCATGGTCAAAGGTCTCCCTATATTCAAGGAGAAAAATCCCCCATGTGATTCTTGCATACTTGGAAAACATAAGAGAACTAGTTTTCCACAGTCCTCCACTCAAGTCACACTAACCTATGTGAACCAACGCAAATAGATTCCATAAGTGGTAGCTTTTATTTTCTAACGTTCATTGATGACTTTAGCAGGAAAATCTGGATCTATTTTCTCAGACACAAGTCTGAAACTTTTGCAAAATTCAAAGAATTCAAAGCAAAAGCTGAAAAACAGAGTGCAAATATATAAAAGTTCTTAGGTCCGATGGAGGAGGAGAATATAACTCCAATGAATTTGCAAATTTCTGCAAATCACAAGGCATTATTATGCAAACTATAGCCAAGTATACTCCACAACAAAATGGAGTGGTTGAAAGGAAAAACCAGACAATAATGAACATGGAAAGAAGCCTACTCAAAGAGAAATGTTTGTCAAATACTTTTTGGGCTGAAGCAATAGCATGCTCAACTTATCTCTTGAATCGATCTCCAACCACAAGTCTAAAGATGAAAGTCCCTCAAGAACAATGGAGTGGAACAAAGCTAAATGTTGCGCATCTAAGGGCATTCAGATGCATAGCATACACTCACATACCTTCTAAATTAAGGAAGAAACTGGATGATAGAAGTGAGAAATGTATCTTCACTGGATACAGTGAAATATCTAAAGCTTACAGACTTTACAACCCTATCTCAAAGAAACTAATTCTCAGCAGAGATGTTAAATTTTTGGAAAATCAACTCTGGAACAAATTTGAAAATCAACAAATGGATAGTCAAAATCCATTGCTGCCCAGTTCTTAAAATACAGAAAATTCAGGACATCCAATACCTCAACCTACTCTTCCAAGATTGCAGGTACAAGGACAACCTAAAAATTCTCATGATAACTCAACTTCAAGCAGAGACTCATTCTCTGAACTTCAAAATCAGAGAACTCGAAGTTTGAGAGAAATCCATCAGCAGTTGGATGACATTGAACAACACAATCTTTTTGCCTTTATGTCATGTCAACCTACATCTTTTAAAGAAGTAGCTAAGGAGCCACATTGGGTTCAAGACATGAACCAATAAATTGACTCCATTGAGAAGAACAAGACATGGGATCTTGTTGATTTGCCTAGACACAAGAAGAGTATTGGTGTCAAGTGGGTTTACAAAACTAAGCTCAATGAAAAAGGAAAGATTGAAAAACACAAGGCAAGACTTGTTGCCAAAGGATTATCACAACAACCAGGTATTGATTATGGTGAAACTTTTGCTCCAGTAGCAAGATTAGACACTGTAAGGACTCTATTGGCCATAGCAGCCCAACATAAATGGAAAGTATACCAGATGGATGTCAAGTCAGCTTTCCTAAATGGTTTCTTAGAAGAAGAAGTTTGTGTTGATCAACCACCTGGATTTGAAGTCCAAGAGAAACCAGCCAAAGTATATCAGTTGAAGAAAGCCTTGTATGGCTTAAAGAAAGCTCCTAGAGCTTGGTATAGCATAATTGACACTTACCTACTCAAGAGTGTTTTCAGCAGAAGCCAAAATGAGCCAACTCTTTACACCAAAACAGATCAACACGGTAAAATTTTGATTGTATGTTTATATGTTGATGACATGATATATACTGGAAATCTTTAATTAACCAATTTTAAACATGCTATGCAATCTGAGTTTGAGATGACAGATCTTGGCATAATGAAATATTTTTTGGGGATTGAGGTTGATCAATCAACCAAAGGAATTTTTGTCTGTCAGAAAAAGTATGTAGCAGACATCATCAAAAGATTCTACATGGAAGACTGCAATCTAACAAAAACCCCTATACCCCTAGGCACAAAATTGAGTAAAAAAGATGGAGGCCCTATAGTGGACTCTACCCTATACAAAAGTTTAGTAGGTAGTTTGGTGTATCTTACATCAACTAGGCCTTATATTATATATGCAGCCAACCTTGTTTCCAGATACATGGAATCCCCCAAAGATTCTCATTGGTAGATGGCGAAATGAATTCTGAGATATGTTGCAGGAACTCTCAATTTTGGCTTATGGTACACTAAATCTGATGATCATCATCTCTTTGGTTACATAGACACTGATTTTGCAGGTAGCCTAGATGACAGGAAAAACACCTCTGGACATGTTTTTCACCTGAGCACGAACCTGATTTCATGGGCATCAAAGAAGCAACCAATTATATCAATAGCTTCTGCAAAGGCAGAGTATGTCGCTGCTACCTCAGCTTTCTGTCAAGCTGTGGATGAGAAGAATATTGAAAGATATGTCACATACAAAAAATGATCCAACTCCTATATTTTGTGACAACACCTCAGCAATTGCTCTATCCAAAAATCATGTGTTTCACAAGAAAAGCAAACACATTGACACTCGTTTTCATTTCATTTGCGAGCTAGTCAATAATGGTGATATTGCACTTCAATTATGTGGCTCTCGAGATCAGCGTGCAGATATCTTCACAAAGCCGCTGGGAAAATCCGTTTTAAATTTTCAGAGACGACACTTGAGCATCATCAGTGCTGATGTTTGTAACTGTTGAGTTTAAGAGGGAGTGTTAAATATAATGTAACCTCAACAATCTGATTGTACATTGCCAACTATACTACCATTTCTTGGTTTGCTTGAGCCTATTTAACTCAGCTAGTTTCCCTTTTCTATTGTACTATTTTACTTGCATTTTGTACTCTTTTCTTCATTTACCTAATATACTAAATTCTATTTCTGTTCTGTTTTTTCTCTATATTCTCTGCTTCTCACTTTATCAAGAATTGACCATTAAGGGAGAGAATCCTCATGAATTACAAGAGGTAAACTATACATCGTTCCATAATCAACCCTAACAAACACAAAAGGTTGTGTGTTAAACTGAGCCGAAGGTGAGCATACAATGTAGAATGAAGACGAGGAATCGGGAGGGGTGATTAAATATGATAAATTGAAGTTAGAAATACCAGATTATGACCCCATTGTCGGCGAAGGTTCGGGAATGGTGTCCATAAAACCGTCCATATCCATGAGTTCTGATAGAAGGACGTCTTCAGGGGGCAGCCTTGTTATATCCGCGGAAGCCATTAAATTTTGTGGTGCTGGAGACTAAGCATCGGGGTAAGAACACCGACTTTGCTGCTATTGCCGATGGTGTTGCATGAAGGGATTTATTATTTCAGGGTTTCGTTTCCAATGATGGGACTCGAACCTGAGACACCTACAATTTTGCAATAAAAACAGGGCTTGTGAGAGTTCTTATGATAAGAAAATTTAGTGCAGTTACTACAACTGCCTGATTAAAAATCCGAAGCCCTAGATTCGCTCCATGTCCGTAAACCATTTCCATGGCTCCGAAACGGTCTATGAAAAATACTGAAACTCGATTCCAAATGAAGCACACAACGCAGTCAGGATACCTACATGGAGTCGGGGTTGGGTTTGAAGCTCCATTTGTTTTTTCCCTGATATCTCTTGCAGCTGTCGGTAAAAGAAGAGTTGACCCACCGCAGGTTTCGAACATGGGTGGAAGCGAACTTGACAAGGGAACAAGAGAGCCCGGAATGGGAATCTGATTAAGCTTTGCAAACTGATCAGATGATCGATTAGAAGCAACCATTCTGAAAGGATTTCCAAAGTTTGGAAACAGAGAATGGCCATCATCATCATCCCTGGATAATATATATATATATATATATATATTCCACCACGACCTGCAAACCCTTAGCCACGCCATCGAGATATGAAACCTCTCCCTCGCGACATCCCTACTTTCTTCATAGGATACCTTCCAGAAGAGAGCCTCGAGTTATTAGAAGACGGATTCATGAGATGATTCATGGAGCCACAAGGAATCCCACTAGAGTTCGAGCATCCTCCAAGCCGAGTTAAAGAAAACATTCCCAAACCATGATGGCTCAAATATTGATGCGCGGTTAGTCCTGTTGTATTCGAACCCTGGTTAACCCTGAGTGTCAGAGTCACAAAACCATGCCCTATTTACTGCCTTCTGTCCGTTGCCGGAAACGGATTCAAGCCACTTAATGTGCCACTTTACTCAACCACGGTCCCTCCTCCCTTAACTCTAGGTTGGTTGGATTTAAATATCCATTACTTGTTGGACTTGATTGACCCTTCCAATCTCACCATGGACTTGTATTTCATCATAATTGTTTCAGGTAAAAGAAGATTCATTCGAATAAATATAAAATATATAGACCCTAACTTAACTAAAAGTCTATCTAGCCCTTATATGAGACCTATATGAGAGTAGTAGAGTAGTGGAGATGAACAATATTTGTTTTTAAAAATAATTAGCATATCCTTGAAGTGGGGGAAAGGAAACGCCGAAAAAAACAGATATCATATATAACGATCATAAAATTAAACATTTACTATTGCAAATTGTTGATACGCTGGTGGTTGGTCAATGCCTATGTTTATATATGGAGAACTCATAGCTAACTTCTCGTTGCAGAACAATGAGAACAACAGAAACGATTGCATGGAAGTCGGAGTAAGGAAGTTGCTTCAGTGTAAGGAAGTTGGACTTGTTTCAAATCAATTTTCCTGACACCTATAAACTCCGACAAATTAAGAACTAAACCACAACCCAACGACCCACATATACAACGAAAGCATTTAATTTGCATACTCTCTACTCAACTATTTTGTTAGCAGTGAATGTCAATTGAATTCTTGAGGAACAATTGAATTCATAGACTGTCTACTCAACTATTTTGTTAGCAGTGAATGTCAATTGAATTCTTGAGGAACAATCGACACACAAGGAAAAGTTAAAACAATATTTAATTCATTATAGATTTTACACAACATATCACATTTGAATCAATGGTTTCTAGCCTCTAATTGAGTTGAACTATAACCTATGAAATTGTCCAAGGACATAATGTTGACCCTCTCTCTTTACTCAAGTTGAAACACAATTTCAATTATCGATGGTTGATAACACTTCTCGGCCCCACACTGACCTATGGTCCAAATTCTTCGATGCCCATCCTAATGGATCCAATGGTCCTGAGTGCCCCTCAAGGCCCTTTCCCATTGAAGTGTCTTATCCAAGGCTACTCCGACAACACTCTCTGAAATGAATCCAACGGTCCATGTCTTCCAGAAACACTCTTGATAGATATGACTGCTATCAGTGTCCCATAAAGATCAATGGTTGAGATTATGTCTTGGATGATCATCAATCAACGATCACGAATGCTCCTCAGAGCTTTCCCATTGGAGTGACTCTACTCCATGCTTCCAAGCTACTCCAACGGTACCACCGCGATCAACAATCATGATCATCTGAATCCATCCCGATGGATTCGATGGCCATCAATTGCCTTGATCCTCGACAAGTCCTTGTATGAGAGGAACTTCGATCAACGACCATAATTGAATCATTGTGTCGAATTGATGGCTGAGATCTTTCCAAGACTAAGCATGGGTTTTTCCTGGATTAAACAGTCTGCTTCAAAACTTAGTCAATTTTTTAAGATTTCATCAAAATCTACCCTCGTCCAACAATCTGAAATAGGACCTCATAGCTAGGAATACCTCTTGATCCTTCTCGAGCTTTACCCGGCCTTAGAGAACCCTCTCCTGCCTAGATAAATCTCTAAGTTATTTACTCCTTGTCACTCACTTTGGGAATTTTAAAACCACGAGTTGTCCATTCCGGGACAAGGATATTTCTAGTCTCGAACTGGGTGAAACCACACCAATTTATAGGTCTAAACTCAAGATAATTTCACAGAAAATCTGCATAAGTAAGGAGATTTACAGTTCTGAAATGATTCTAGCAACAATTATTCACAGATACATTACAACAGTAAAAATAATAACAACAGTCACATAATTTCCATTTCTGTACAAGTCTAAGTGTAATTGCAGCAACAATATCCATGACAAATAACTCATAACAACAATTCTTGTACCATTCTAACAACAACATATTGTAATATAAATAGCATAGTAAATACCCAACACGGGTTTAGCCACCAACTACATGCAAACCTTTGAATTTGCTCCCAACCTTAGACTTTGTTGTTCATAAGAAAGTAGCAGGTCACCGCTGATTTGGGGCTTAAACTCCACTTGGGAAAAGGAAATTCTAACCCAGGCTAAGGTCTCACAGCAGCATAAATGCTCAACTCGGGTGCCGAATTTTAAGCAGACGGCCTTCAGCCTCTTTCCCCACATGCTTGTCCCACCTCAAGAAGTGTTTGCTTTCTCTGGTCAACAGTCCTTCGACTGCCCCACTTCCTTTCCAAGGCTTCAACAACAAACCAGACAAGAAACTTAGAGGCCTGTAGCCCAGCTTGGCACCTTAGGAAACCAATTCACAACCGTTCTCTCACCCAGAGAATGACCATGGGCCTGACAACCCGTCTCTTCAGCTTAATTAACAGAAAAACTACCCCAAAGCTCCCTCAACACAAGTATGGAGATGAAAGCAAGTACGGTCAACAACAGAAGGTATATGTTTCCCATGATGGAGAGCAAGACCAAAGGATTGAATTGTTGAATGATTGAATGATCGAATGATAGATGAAATGCACTAATCTTTCCCATTTTATCTGCATGTTCATGAGATGCCACTTGTCATCTCAAGAACTCCCTTTTGAACCAGTTGGTGATTCATTTTCCATCTCTAAAGACTTAGGGTAAATCCATATCTATGCCTCATGAGATGCCACTTGTCACCTCAAGAACTCCCTTTTGAACCACTTGGTGACTCGTTTTCCATCTCTAAAGACTTAGGGTAAATCCATATCTATGCCTTTTTTACCTTAGGAGTACTTTAGTAATATTCCTTAACTTAAGCCCCCCCATGGCTTAGCCCCTTTCCAAACTCTCAGCCCCCTTTCCCTTCTAGTGGAGTTTATCCCCCTTACTCTTTTGTTTGGTCGGTCTACAACAATGGTGTGATTTTATTAATATCTAATTGTGATTACATAATACACATGATAGGCCTACAAGCCTTTTAGCATCTGGCTCACCAACCTATTTACTACACATGCACTCTGGCCTCAAGTATCATGGCTTACTAGCCTATATGATCAATTACTACTGGGGTCAACCTGGGGTATTACATTTGTCCAGTTGAATTTTCAATGTATTAGATTGTTTCCATTAAAAATTTATAATCTTCATATTTATATTTGATATGTTTTAGCACATATTTTCAACCCACAACCTATGCTTTACTTCTACTTGAGCAATATATTTCTTTCTACTATCCTTGACCAATATCTATTGTCTACAACTAATCATTTATTACATGATATTGTTGGCATTGTATTGAATATAATATATTATTTATATATCAATTGGATTAACTCCTTATGGTGTATATTACATGTAAAATTGTGGGAGTTATGAAGAAACCAACTAATTCACAAGGCAATCGCTCAATCTCATTGAAAATTGATGATATTAAAATAAGAGTCTCAACAAAGAACCAACTAATTTCAACTCAAGATCACTAGGAACCCCAAAAGTCTGAAAATATTCACATCATCAATCCATCCAAGTAAGAAATCCCTCATAAAAAAAGCTAATCATGTGACTATATTCAATTCATGAATCTTGTGTTTTAGAAGTACCTCAAAGTTTGACTAAAGCATTGAACAACCCTGAAACAACTAAGTGAAACGAAAGCTTGTTTAATGGAAATGTTAAAAATGGTGGAAGTTGATTCCATAGACATTAGAAAACAAATCATACTGATATAAAATCCTCTCGATGAATCTTTATGGCCAACTGTATACTATATACCAATAATTGACCAAGTGGCTCTACTCCAGAATAGTTATGAACACTTGGACAACAACATCTTTATGAAAAAATCTAACCATATGACTATATTCAATTCATGAATCTTGTGTTTTAGAAGTACCTCAAACTTTGACTGAAGCATTGAACAACCCTGAAACAACTAAGGGAAATGAAATCTTGTTTAATGGAAATGTTAAAAATGGTGGAAGTTGATTCCATAGACATTAGAAAACATATCATATTGATATAAAATCCTTTGGGTGAATCTCTATGGCCAACCGTATACTGTATACCAATAATTGACCAAGTGGCTCTAATCCATAATAGTTATGAACACTTGGACACCGACAGCTATATGACATAAACACAATTCTTCCTTGGGCTTACTTGTTATGCATTACATGGAATGAACATCCAACCCATAAAATATAACTAGTGCCTATCAATTATGGGAGTAGTCTGACTTGATTTTATTTCATGGTGCCTTGCAGAAGTTGTTGACAGGTAGTTTTTGGAAAACAAATTGGCATATATGCAGTATTTATCTATATCCATTTTCTTTCCATGGTGGCTTTCTTCTTGCAAAGAAGAAAGGCCAGTGCAAAATTTGTCTATGTTGCTTTCACATGTAGCTGTGGAAACTCTATACAAGTATCAATGGACTACCCAAAGCTTCCCAATTGCATCTTCTGGTTCATAGGTCTCGAGAATCAATATGAACCTGGAACATGCTGGACAAAGCTAAGTGATTTTGCTTCATATTTTGCATGATATTCAAAACCTTTGTAGTTCTTCCTCTCATAATCCATTTTTACACATTAGTTAATCATTACTTATTGCAGTTCTTGTTCATAAGCTAAATTGGATTGTTGTCAAAGAACAATATATAAATTTATGGCATTATGGGCAGAGCCATCTCAATAAAACAAGGTCTTTCAATTTCTTGATGCTAAAAATAATTCTTCTAAATACAAACTAAGGAACAAGATCGATAACTTTCTTATAAGAAACAACATAATACTCACTGGACAAAGTTTCAGTTCACCATGACTTCTGGTGGTCAGTTCATCCAAGATTTCTGCATCACCAACAATTTCCTTAATGCTATCCACCCTGTTTACTTGAGGTGTCTGGGGTGTTCGAGGTGTATCAAGCTCCTGTAGATTAATCCAAGAAAATATGATAAGAAACTTAATATACCAACCTGGTACAGGTAAATTCATTTTCAGAGGATCATTATCTAAAAGAAGGGGCAATTCATTGGGATAATGCAATGTTACAAAACTCGTATTGGACTGGGTGGATCTTTACAAAAATATATGTCCCTTACTGGTCAAATTATAGAAATACCAAAATTTTTCCATGGTGTTGCTACTCTCTTTCACCATTTTGAAAGTCCAATATTTTTCTAATCATAGTATAAGTGTTTAAAACTTATTCTATTAAAAAAAAATTGTATGATATAAGTTTTGATTTTGATTTTCTGTTGGGCAGGGATCAACTGATTTTCTGTTGGGCAGGGGATCAACTAACTCCATGCTTATGAGGCACCTACTTTCTCACCATTGACCTTGGAGGTCACACCAGCTGCTTACAAATTTGGACATAAAATTGGTAGTGTACCTTATGAAAGGACCTTTTGTTTAATCTTCAGAAGGAGAAAAGGTTTTTAATTTGGATTTTTTCCAACAAAGGGTTCAAGCATATGCCCGAGACTTGTTAAGTAGAAACCCTAACTTGATCCCCTCGTTCATGAATTTATTCGTGTTTGGGAGAAATTTTACTTTTCCATTTATCAAGAAATCCATAAAAAATTGAAAAGAGATGCATGAACAGATTAGTCCAAAGAATCAATTTCCAAATAGAGGTTATTACCCGAATTGAGAGGCTTAGATCACAACGGGGAAACGCCACACTTTCCTCATACTCAGTTGCATCCAGTTTTGACATGCACTTTGATTCAAAGATCTTTGGGAGAATGTATTGTCTGATTGGTATCAACAAAAAGAAAGGGATAGGGAAAAGTATCCCTGCTATTGGTATCCATGTAACCCTAAAACATAACAGCAAATAAATGAACTGAAATATGGTAAAGAGAGCAATGGTTTTAGATGGCACTGTTTCCACAAATGATGCATGCAATAGGTTCACTTACCATAAAATGATGCATTCAATAGGTTCACAAATGATGCATGCAATAGGTTCACATACAAATGATGCATGCAATGGTTTTAATTGGTTCTCATGGAGGGACACTTCCAATAGGTTCACTTACCATAAAAGGCATAAGCCCACCAACCTGGAAATAATTAATGTAATCAATTTGTTGAACAAATTTAAAGCTACTCCCAATGGGAATCAATGGATTTTGAAAGATCATATTTGGCCTAGGGGTAAATTTATCCTTTGATTTTAATCTTGTTCCTTATAAAATCCAATCATGCACACAATCCATATCACTTTGGCCCAGGGGTAAATTTCTCCTTTTCTTTTAATCGTGTTTCTTATATAATCGAATCAGGCACACAATTCATATCACTGTGAATTGAAATCTCGATGGTTGACCACAGATAATGAAGAACAATGATTGAGGAGGATTAATTGATTTGGTCAACTCATGTGCCTCTAAACTTAGTCTACCTGGGTAGAAATTATTACACATATTTTGGTATTGCGAGTGCACCAAACAATATTGGTCTTATAAAAGAAAATGTTTCATGATAATTTCTATAGACTTGTATACAATGGAGAGTCAGTCTTACTGTGATCCTTAGCTCTGTAAGAAGATAGGTGTGATGGATTTTGCATGTACTCTGACTCATTAATCTATCCTATTGATGGAAATTGAGATGTAAAGCTACTTTGAGGGTTCTAAAAAGGGTTCCAGTAGAATGGATTCCCAACTTTTTGGGGATGACTAAGTAACTAACATTTATGCTAAGCACCTTTCTTCGAGAGTACACTGTTTCCTCTATTGTATATGTTTGGCTTCCTCAATGTGGTGGTAGAGGAAATCCAGTGATGTGAGGGCTTGCTCTTTCTACTTTGTATTAACTTATAAGACTAAGCCTTTTGCCAAACTTAAATTTTCATATTTAACCACTATGTGGGGTAAAGTTCAGTGCCAGGAGACAATGATCATACATGAGTTGTGAAGTGCTCAAGAAAACAAGTCGGTACAATATCTGCAACATTCACATTTGACAATGTTCAAAAGTTTTAGACTAAGAAAACATCAAGTCATAGATCTTTGTGTTTAGTATTTCCATAGATATTTATTAGATTATTAAATAGATAATTAGAATACTCATCAAGTTAGTATGGAAATCACAACTAAAGAAATAGAGGCAAACATGATGTTTAACAATTCAATTATGAGTCCCTCAAGCTTCCTCAATGTTAGAGATATTTTGGAGGTATTGCCAAGACATGGGAAAAATAACGTTTAGTAGAAGCAATCTCTTTAATTTGAGCTACATAATGAAAAGACTATGCTTTTGAAATAAATTTCCCACCAAAGAAAAAATGTATTCCTCTATCAAACATATGTAAAGGTTATGATTCAATATTGTATTCAAAGGAAAAATATATTCCTCTGTCAGACATATGTCAAGGTTATGATATGGATTGCAGGTGCACCAGTATGAAACATGTTTTTGAAAATTCAGACTTATAAGAATATGGTTTCTAATCTTAATATTGGGAATTTACCACAACTGGTACTATAAAAATCTTAATACTATATTGAAACAATTTAAGCATATCATGTTGGGGGTGAACAACATAAATTTTTAGACAATCGTGGAAAAGAGGTTTCTGTATTTAAGTTACATGCTTTCAAATATGATGTCAGTGTCAGGAGACAATGATCATACATTACAGGTTAAAAGATGGGATTCATATTTGATCCTTCATAGGTTAGAAATCTAGTACGAATACATTTTAATGATATTTTTAGCGAACTTACTTGATAGCCTGAAGAAATACATTATTCTGTATTAAGCATTGTCTCAATTGCAAATTAAATCCAACTATTGCTGAAATTAGGGTCATGTTGAATAGGGTGGCATTGCCATGATAACCTCTTTTGCCACTATCCAGACTGTTCTGTGCTTCCAACTCTCTTCTCTACCTCTCTCTATCTTCCCCCTTCTTGTCATCTCTTTTCTCATCCCTTCCATCATTGGGCATTCTCCGGTGTCTGCTATCCAATTCTTTGATCCTCCTATCTTCCCTGCTCATGGGATCTGCCCTTGTTTCATCCGTGCTTCTATAATCCCATCTCTTCTCATCCCTACCCACATCCTTCCTCTGGACCTCATATTTCTCCTCAACCCTAACCCACTTGCCATTTATCCAATCCTGGTGACCACAGAGCTATTCTATGCTATATTCATAGTTCTCCTTGGTCTTGATGAAGTAAACAACGTATTTATTATGGGCTAGGACACCATTTACCACTCCCTTCCACTACCCATCATGGTCATATGCATCAAGTTCTTCACGAAGGAAAAATCATTTCCTATTCAAAGACGGTGGCTAAAGCCTTACATGATGGGCTTGTACAGTCTCCCTCAGTTTCAATTTCCCATATTCAATCATCAAATCCCTGTATCCAATGAGGAATCCATGGCCATTGCCAACTTTCGGAAAAATGATAGCAGGAAACAGGGTTTTGGTTAACCCCTCTTCATGGCTTGAAACCTCAACTTGATGACCCTTTTTTAGACTTGAGCTATTTTTCGATCTTTCTTATGATTTAAGATTCCACAACAAGTTCAAATCCATCGACTCAAACACAAGAAAATCTGAATTTTGCTCTGGAATCGATTGGGAGAGAGTTATAAGAAATGTCACCTGGCATATTTTTAACCTGCAGAAATATGGTATGGCCAATTTCCCTCCTCATAGCTTCAACGACTTTCATATTGATATTTATGGAAATATTTCATGAAGAAGCATCCCTGATATAGAATACATTGATCGCTTTATCCCCTCTGGTTGTCACATTTGCTCTTGTCACTGAGAGACCATTTTCATGGAACATGTGAGTAACATCCGAAAAAAGGCTTATTCTATCACTTGCAGACAACTCAAGACTCAAGCTTTGTTCAGAAGGAGCCTAGAGGTTTTTAGATTCAGGGGTAGAGGCAGAGAATCAGATGATCAGATAATCATTTGAGTGAGTAATTGGTTGTATGAAATTTGAAATATTTAGCATATGGAAGGAAACATGCACTGACCTCAGATGCTCTGCATCCTATTGCATCCTCCAAGAACTTGATAACTTTGTGTTTCTCACCTTCAGTGTCTAGGGTACAACCATCCATATGTCGAATGTAGTACTCCCGCAAGTGAAAAACCTTATTGCCACACAAATTAATTGAGGACGTCTGTTTAGCTCTTTTATGATTGAGGGAAACAAAGTCTGGAAGAAATATTGAACACCTTATTTCCACACAAATTAATTAAGGACATGTGTTTAGTTCTGTTATGATTGAAGGAAACCAATTCTGGGAGGGTCAAACACCTTCCCCTCTCATAGAAAGGACTCTACACCAACTAAGATTTGAATCCAAACAGTTTGCATGTCATCTCCTCATCTCAATCACTAAGCCACAAGCCACGGCCTTGTCAATTAAAATGCATATATTCTTATCCATTTAACTTACCCGCAATGCATAAGGTAAAGTGGAAGTGATTGAAGCATGAAAGACAACATACTGCATGTCTATCAAAGTAAAGACTGTAGACTGTATCAAACAACAACTTTGGTCTGTCTCTACATTGGATATTAACCACAAAATAGCCTTTTTCATTGCAGTTCTCGACGATAATGTCAGGCTTCATGTTTTCATATAGTAAAGAGGGTTTTGAGGAATTAGAAGAACACTCATAGTTCCTGTTGACAAACATCAACTGGTGCAGACGCCTCTCTCGGTGAGTTAAGCCCATGGAAAAATTTGTCTTGACCCCTTTGGTGTTATCATCATTCCCTTTAAGCACATTTGAAAGTTGTTCCTTAATGGTAGATAGACAGACTTCATCCTCTGTAGGCCGATTTTATGATTCATCAGTTACATAGACAACACATGCTACTCTCATATTATGGGTCCAAGATTCTTCTGCTACAGCATTGCAACCAAAGCTTGTAAGCACTGCAGAAATTTATGACAAAAAACCAGGGTGATCTATCCCAGTCAACTCTATTGTTGTGTATTCTCCAATGGAATGTACACCTACAATGCTTCCTAAACATGTCTTCACCTATCTACTGGAAATGACATGTTTCTCTCCCAAGGACTGCAGCAATAAAATCAACAAATGTTAATTAGTACATCACCATAAACAATTCCAATAGATCCAATATACCAATGATTTTCACAACATCCCCTTGCCAAAAGGATTTAACTTCCAAAATCAAAATAAAGATACCTATTGTATTTATTCAATGATTCTTTCATGTGTAAGTTTATCCCCTAGTTGGTCTATCACATGAAACACTATGACACAAAAGTAAAACTTGAATAATTCAGTCAAACAATTGGTTGAGCCCCCTGCAATGCCCACAAGTAATTACAACAGGATTTGCAGAGATGAAAAGGGAAAGGTTCAATGATATATCTAAAGGAGTGAGCTTACCATCCTTAAACCATCCACCTTCTGAAGAAATATATGCTTTTGAAATGGTTAGATCTAAATCAGTCAATAGTTGGACCACTTCAAGAAGTATGCCATGCTTGTTCGCACTATCCACCTGCACAGAGATCATCCACAAAACAACTACTGGGAGAGAAGCACATCACCATGACAAAATTACTAACATCCTGCAGTTGCACAGACCTTTCTTCATCCTTGAGCTGAATCCATCCATCTATCCCCATGGGGTAAGCAACAATGGCATCATTCGTGACTTCCACATCAATTACAACCTACATATACCCTCAGGGCCCAACCCTATGGTGGGAACAAATAGAGGTTTTTCTGCATACATCATCTTAATCAAGTCCCGAAACACCATCCTACCTATTACTCTCGAGATACTACCTGCCTTAGAGATATTTTATGCTTCAGCAAATCATGAAATTGCAAACTTTCAAATGCATAAAACTATTTGAAATGTGTCAAATGTGGCTCTATGGGTTGGTGAAAGCATGCAAGTAATATAGCTTCATAGATATTCAAATCCTACCAAATTTTTATGCTTATGCTCATGCTAAAACATACAACAAACATACCCAACACTCTTAACTTGAATTCATAAATCAAGACCCACTTTATTAAGAATCTATAACATAGTTAATAATTTGAAGAAAGACATGTTTTAAGAGCAATGAAAATAACAACATTGTGCACACATATATTAATTCCAAGCATGCATACCTTGATCAGAGTACATTTTGGGCATGTATCATTGTCAATTGATACACTGCAACATTCAGTGTAATGAAAACAAAACCTGTATAAATACTCTGCATGGAGAAAATACCAATAGATATAGATACAAAAATGAATAACTAAAAGTTTTACAAGCAGGATCAAATGCTCCAAATTTTACAAGCCGGATCCTACGCTCCAAGTTTTACAAGCCGGATCCTACGCTCCAAATTCTCATATTCTGAATCAAAATAAGGCCAAGAAACACTCTCCATCTATGCAACCAGTAGCACTACCACTACCAGACCAAATTCCCAACTAAATCACTTCATCATGAAGCCATACTAAGAAAGCATAATCTTTTCTACAGTTCGAGTCCATCAGAACTGCAGAATCCAGCCTCAGGGGGCAGAAGCTTCAAATTTTCGATCAAGAAACCATTCTAATCGTCTCTTGCATGAATCTGTGCCAAAATTTATATGACAACAATCAATTTTTTTTCCATGGAGAGAAGGAAGCAACAAGAACTACTCCGTAATTTACAAGATAAAGTTGTTTTGAGTGATTCTTACACAAAACTGCTTAGTTTTTCTCCATTGAAATATGAAACAACAACAAACGGTTCAAAATTTACAAGATAAGGCTACTTCGAGTGATTCTTACATGAATCTGTGCCAAATTTCTACAGTAACCACACAAAACGCCTTAGTAAAGAGGCTCACTCTGCCCTGAAACACCCCTAATCTTGGGCTTCCTCTTCTTCTTGGCTAGCTCAGCGCCAATACTCAAAACAGAGCTTGGACGATGGAGATTGATAGCAAACTTGACGGAAAGTGATGAAGAAACTCAAACTTAAAGGTGAACAAACACCCCCCAAAACCCCTCTCTCTCTCATGCAAGTGATTACAGTGAAAAACTTGCTAGAGCCTGCCTGAAATTTTTGCCAAGCATATAAAGCATTCTTTACCACATTCATCCACCTGTTGCTAAGTTGGGTGGTCATGTACAAGTTGAATATGGAAGTCTTCTACTTGGCATTTCTACTCAACATCTCTTGGGGAATCATCGTCGTCGCCTAGTTTGTGTACATCATGAATAGCTACAACTACAGGTATTTGTGGATGGGATTCTCCTTTCATGCCTTCCATGGTTTTCCTGGAGTGAAGCGGTGCAGCAGAAGGCGGTGAGGTCTGTGACAGAAGGCAAATCTTATAGCAGCTAATGTTCATCTGAACCGTAATAGGTTGGAGTCTGAGTTGGGGAGGAAGAATACAGATGGAGGGAGAAGATTTGTCAAATCTGATGGACATGTGGTAGGCTCTGATATGCTCTCGATAGATGAAGAAAATATAGAGAGGAACCTCCCCTAAAGAACGCCTTTGGCGTAATAAATTGAATTTTTTTTTTTGTGTGTGTGATTTTATTAATTGTTTAAAAGCGACGGTGACATTTTTTTCGCTGAAGTTTAACTTTTAAAATATGTTTCATCGTATAAAATAGTAGGTTTATCATAGTCATTGAATTAGAATGAGTGTAATATTAAATGTATAGTGTGATAAATTGGATGAATATGTCATTAGATGTATAGTGTGGCATCCATATCTTGAGAAGTGGTGGATGCTCAATATTTAAGTTTGGGGAAACATCTTGTAATATTTCTATTTAAATTGTGGTTTTAGTGAGGATATTTATTTTCCATTCATTTTTGCATGTGTCATGATGTGATCAAGAGAATTTTGAGTATATAGATGCTTCAACAAGAATTGAACCTAAGTTTTTGTATTTATATTGGATATAGTTTATTTACAAAAAATATATAGTCACAAACTCTTTCTTTGGTTTCTAATGTGTGTCATTTATTCATGCTGCAAAAAAAATTAAAATTAAACATTAGTTTTGTTTTCCCAAATTAAGAAAGCTCATGTCTCAATGAAAACTTTGTGTAGTTTAAGCACTTATTCTCGACATGAATTGAGAGGTCTATACCAATATCTTGTGAATTTTTAATTATCATATTCTATTTGCTTGTAATCTAGCTTACAATGGGAACCTAATGCTTTCTAGATCACTTCTCTAATCAATAAAAACCATTACTCTACTACTCCTCTATGGTAGCTTAAGCTCAAATCTGAAAACTCAAGGAAGAAAAATGAAGAATGATGGACAAGAACCCCTTTGCATGCCAAAAATCATAGAATATATTTGCATTTAAGAGATACCACATGCCTTCATAGGAAGGACATGTATCTCATTTTGGAAACTAATCCCAAGGTAAAAGGACTAAGGATAATCATAAATAAAATATTTAATTAACCTAAGGTTAGAGAACTTAGGGTAACAATAAAATAATATTATTCTCACTTAGCCCCCCATAAGCCCCATTTCTTTCCCCACTCGCGGACTCATAGCCCTATATTATTTGTCCTTCTTCATCTATAGCCATTAGTGTGTTTATATTATTTATCAATGTACAACTTACAAGTCATGTATGTTTGGTTTATAACTATTACATCATATACTTATACATTAATAATATAGGGATCAAAACTAGAGTATTACATCTACAACTAGTCTCTTTACCAAATGACTCGATTAGGGGGATGAAGAGGAGGCATGAATCATACATTTCAACTTAGGAAAGTTCATTGATTCTTTCAAACCTATTAGAGGATACAAAATAATTAGCATTGTTAGAGTGTTCAATAGCCTATAATCGATTTGCTACATGAAATTGAAATTCAAAAGAAAAAGGGGGGAAAATAAAAAATTATTGATATGCACGACCCTCAAATAGGAGATTTAGAAAAATGTTGATCCACTATAGGTATTGAAAAGCAACCAAGTCAGTTTGAGGCTTCTGACAAGAAAAATTCGTAGATAGTTGTTTATATACAGAGGAAGGCTTAAACATTGAATATCAAGGCTTGAATCTATGTTTCAAGTTGTGTGAGTTAAATTGAATATCAAACGTAGAATAGTGTGGGAAGCCAATAAATATTTTATAATAACAATATAAATCTTTTATGCTTTAAAACAAGTGTTCCATTTCAAAAGTTAGGTTTCACATTCTTAATTCTTTTTATTATGTAACAATTTATATACAATGGATCTTTTTTTTCTTCCTTCTTAACAATATTTGTTTTATGATAAAGAAAATTATTTTCATTTTTATAGGGAGTTCTAAAACCCATGTTGCATTATCACTATACATATTACTACATTTTTTCAACCTGCTCACCTACTGAGCATGTCCTCTATGGTGTTTGAACAGAGATCTATATTAAAACAAAAACAAACAAACAAAAACACAACTTTTATCAACTCACCTTATCTTGGCAACAATAACCAATTCCTATTAATAACAATGACCATCCTCTTTCTATGTATCAATTATGAAGGAAATATTTTGCCGATAAACTAATTAATTTGTAACTTCAAATAATACTTTTTATTTTTGTAAATTGTTATTGTCATTTATAAATTATTAAATCTTAATTTATATAATTATATTTATTAAAAAAAAAATCTTTAAACCATTAGATAACTTAAAATGACAAAATGAAAAGAATATGAAAACCATTGAAATATATCTATTTCATTGCATAGGCCAAAGACTTATACCTATTGTTCGTGCTCGAATCGTCGTCGGGTGAGCAAGAATGGGAGCACTAGAATGCCCTGTTGGGCTCAGCAAGGCAGAACAAGTTTGTTGTGGATCAAAATGGGTTAACAGTGAATAGAAAACGACACGAAATAAAATCTAACTAAGAACTGAAAAGCAATCATCATAACAATGAACAAAACTTCAAAAGTGAGACAGGGGAGTTCCCAGTGGTTTCAAGGCTTGATCTAT